>DWKW01002087.1:0-11511 GCA_018250115.1 Doberes anticus
TGAAGGAAAACATCGTAAGGAAACCAGCATGCCTGAGAGTTCTCCATAACGTTCTCAAAAGCATGTGAAGTCCGCCAATCTGCACTTGGCCAGTGTCGTGGCCTATGGCCTAAACTTTCTCATCTCTGAGAGAAGACCCATGCCCAGCAGTGGGAATAGTGTCGTTACGCTAGGTTTAGGTAGGTATATTCTACATTGTAGGTACAGGTGGAATTCCATCTTAGACCTCAGAAGTAGCAACGGATATGGAAATCTATGGGCTACAGCGCCTGTTTAACATCATATGGCTTGCATTTTCATTAGCTATTCCTTTGATATAAAAAAGGTATATAATAGACAGGTGAAGAACAAAATGTACCTACTTGCAATATAAATCTTTGCGGCAACAAATGAATGAAACACTCAGGCAACCCAGTGCCAATTGGAATGCTGCCTATTATGTGAGCGGCTAAACTCAGGCCAAGTTAATCCACTAAGCTTGAACCCGCACATTCTTCGATTTGATCGTGTTCATGTAAGATGTGTACTGTAAGTGTGTAGGTTGTATCTTTATTCAGTTTATGTCACTATGAGATGTGTTCCAAGAAGCTAATTAAAAAGTGGATATGAATGTAACCAAAAGTATAAATTAATAAACTCAAATACTTTATATATGCTATATGTTTTTTTTATATCTATATACCTGAAAGATTATATGCCCTATCTATGTCGTTAACTATATATTACCATATTATTACATTATTGTTTGGTTTATCCTATTATCAATCCATTATTGTCCCACCACAAGCACGGGTCACCCCTCAAACATAAGAGAGTTTAAGCTATAGTTCACCTTCGAAACAAAGTGGTGCGTGTCGGAATGCGAACCCCGACCCACCGGAACGGAAAGTCGACATTCTTAACCCCTAGGCTATCACTCATATTATCCATACGTGTATGAAATAGCCGGTTTCAACAACTTGGAGGTTTAAAATTGACTTGCAATATTTGACCTAGAGAAAAAAACAAGTGAGATAAACGCTTGTAAGCAACGTAATACGGCCTGACCAGGAATATAAAAAACTCTTGTATGAATTAGTTCCATTGAAATGCAAAATATGGCGTAGTTTTTATTTACCTGGTTAACCTATAAGAAGGAACGTTTAAATTATTTATGTAATCCATCCGATTTGAAGCTCGTCTACAAAAGGCACCATTTGTAAAATTTTTAGTAGAGGAAAGTTTCGCTTTTATTTGCATTATTCAATTTTGCGTAGCTTTTATATAAAATTCAGAGAGAAATATATAGCTTCGGGCGCGGTTTATTTCGCATTGTGACTAAAATGTGAAAGTTTCTCAAACACTTGATATATATTTGAGTACAAACAATCGTGGATGGGTAAATTTTGCCTACGTCAACAAAACCTGAACTGTAGATACAATATTCACGTATGAAAAATCTACAAAAATAATAATAAAAACTAGTTTCGCGTTGTCGACGCCGTGCACCCGACATTCGCATTTTACTTGCAAATTGCTTATCCATCGATATCGGGATGCCGACAGACTATCTCATGTACATAATAGCGTGAAATTGTTGTATACAGGTATCCTGTCATTATTTTATATTGTGAAATTCGTACATTTTCCTTTTCTTCATTGTTTTCATGATTTATAACAATAAATTGACGGTAGACATTAATAAATATTGTAATGAGTTCGAGTATCAGTTTGTTTAAGTATTGTTGAATTACGCAAATTGTACGAAAAATCTTTCAAGCCGACAATTGCAGCTGTGATTGTAAAAAAATTACTACTTTTGAAATGCATATTTTATATTAAAAGACTAAAAGATTCGTTACATCAGCTGGCCGAATACATTTTTAACGGCGTTATAATTGCTTTAGAGAATTTTTGAATTTCCTTCATTCTCGTGGAAGAGGTTTAAGTTTGAATTTCCTCCTGTCAAGCCAGGGCGGTGGGGCGGCCGGACCCGTCGCGTCGTTCTCCATACAATCGAAAATTTCTTATTCAGTTATTTCTTGAGAAGTGTTTGGGATTTCCTTTTCGTGAGGAAGTTTTAAGCCGGCAGTAAATTATTCTTTCGACAGGTGAGGCCGTAAAGGCAAGATTTACGCCTAAGGGCACACTGGCAAGTCGCCCCTTGATAAGACGTATATTACCTAGCAAGTAACGCTTTCTATAAGCACCCATCGGGGACGGACCCTGTGATGTAGGACTCGCCAACTAAACCGAATAAACTTCGAGCGATAAATCGGAAACTTTACCTATCGCTTTCTAAATTTGCAGGAGCAAATCGTATTGTAGCCACGAAACAAAAGCTCCACTATTTCGCTGTCGAGCCAAAGCTAATGGATTACTTTCGTAAATTCGTCAGCTGTCATAAATTTCATGTGAACATTCCAAATAGAAAAATGCCGGCTGAATAAAATACGGGAGGCATTATCGGATTCTGCGACGTCAAAAATATAGCGCGGCCGCGTAAATGCCGTATGGGTTTTATTATTTCGCACAATGAAATTCGTTTAAAAGTTGGAGGGGATTCAAATCGTTCAGTGGGGCACTGCCAGCGCAGTCCTAATCATTGTTAACGTTATTGCATCTCAGGGAAGAATATAAAGTGCCTTGTCTTCCGAACGAATTTTCAACTTTTTAATTGATTGTCAATTGTTGTTTAAATGGTCTTTTCAGCCACTGTTTGAACTGAATCGTGTTCTTAAATGTTATGCCAAGTGTTTTAATAAAAAGTTTTAGCTCGAAATACGTAATGAGTTATGTTAAAATTGTTATATTGTTTTAAACGTAGTATGGAAACCTACATGCCTGAGATTTCTCCATAAGATTCTCGAAGGCATGTAAAGTCCTCATCTCTGAGAGAAGACTCATGCCCAGCAGTGGGACAATAATGGGTTGATGATGACCTGTAAGACCAAGTACTTACTTTCTCATTCGTTCTCTTAGATAATTACCCAATGACTATTATAACGATCTTCAGGAAAACATTAAAATTACTAATCTATAAATAAGTAAAGTTGAAGTGTATAGAACATCAGAAAGCCTGCAAAGTAAGGATGGGTGGGGCAAGCGCGGGTGTTCCAGTAAAATCAAAGCGGGAACTTATCAACTTAGTTAGCATAAACAAACAAAGGACACGCGTCTGGGCTCTAATTACAACATTTTGAACTTTACTTTAGGGACCAACCTACCTGAAAGTGATTTATCAGGATTCATACGGTTTCTACCTACTTACTATCAAATTCTGTCAAAATATTTTATCGCCAATCCACTCCTGGGTACGAGTCTTCTCTAAAAGGTGAGAATGGTTTAGGCCATAGTCCACTACGCTGGCCAAGTGCAGACTGGTGGACTTAACATGCTTACAGAAAATTCTTAGGTATGCAAGTTTCACCACAGGTAAAAGTTCATTATCATCAGGTCTTCTATTCTTCTTCTTCTTTATTGAATTCTTCCTATTCTTTATTGGATTACACTTTCATATTAATCGTTTTTTACTTTATGTGAAATACATGAAGTACATGACTTCGAAACCTAAAGGGTATTTGGACGCAGACCATCGATGTTTAAGGCCAATATATTTTAAAACAATTTTATAGCATGATGGTCTTAAACTCTTACATCTACCATGAATATGTCTGAGAGGAAATCTTAGTGCAGCATTGGAATATTAAAAGATAGGTGGAAGCTCCGCATGAATGTCAATTTCCGTCCTGGAATACTCATTGTGTCTACTTGAGATGACAAACGAGTTGTCGTTTTCAGGTCGGTCACAAAGGTCATTGTTCACTTCTACATATGGATATGCGTAGCCATGCCTGGTCATCCAGCCTTGTCTTCCAGCCTGTTGTGGAATCTCATTCCTATTACTTAGTTACTCTTTAAATTCCGTCTGACTTGTCTGAGCCACTCTGGTTCGCCAAGAATCCCGGTGAATTTTATAGATTCACCGGGTCAGTAAGGCTAACAGCAACGAACACATAGTAAAGTACTTTATGCTGTTATTAGATTAAAAAATAACTTACTGGATTTGTGTATAATACATATTACTTAAAACTAGGAGTATCTGTAGATATTTTAAAAGCCTCCAATTTTTTTTTACTTCATCATTAATTGGTATTACGAGTCCAGTAAATGATCACGATTTTTTTTATTTTATTGACGAACGTATTGATTTATTTATTAAGCGGAGTAGACGTCACGACGCGCTTTCAGTTTTAGTGTTGCATTTATTAAGCATCGAATTTAGTGACCCCTTACTTGACTAGAGTAACTCGAGTCGAGTAAGCCTCGAAAGCCTGGAGCGCTCGAGTCGAGTGTCCTGTGGGATACCAGGCATTATGTTAAGGTTGTCGTAATTTTTATTTTATTAAACTATAACCCGTATTGAATTTAAATTATCCAATAGTAAAGTACAAGACAATATGGCAAATAAGCGCTGACAGAGAGAAAAAGCGAATGAGTGACGAATTAGCAAAATTTTGATAGAAAATTAACTGTTTATTAGGATTACTTATTTGGGTAATTATTAAAGTACGTACATTTTCAGGTTTTTGTTTATATTAAAGTTTGTGGTTTCGAAAGTTTAAAAATGCCCCGAAATGCTTCTAGAAAATAAATTCCGATGGCTTCTGATTGCTTGACTTAACGATGCCACGAACTTGAACCCAAATAAGGTAATACAAACGTTAAAGTTAGTGATAATTTGAATATTTATACTTTACGTTCAATAATTAGTATGGTGAGTCTAGTAAAAATAAGTATAATTCGAGTACATTCCACACAGTACGATGCATTGATGAACGTAAAATACGGAGACGATTTATAGCATCGAGTGAAGCATAGAGCACCACGATGCGCATCGGCGCTGAATTTATCAAGTATCGAATTTAGTGACCTCTCACTCAACTCGAGTGGTCTGTGGGATGCCAGGTATTTGATTAATTATTTTATTTTACTTCGATTTTACAAGAGATTTTGTAATTCAGTTGGCTATTAAAAAATCAAACTTATTCCCATTTTTTATCTTAGTTGTATCACTGTTATGTGCTTTGTTTCTTCGCTATACCCAAAAGTAAATACACAAATTGACACTCAAAACTTTGATATAAAAATTACACGTAAATTGGGTAAACACATAGATTTTTCACAAACATAAGATTGATACTTTGACCGTTCACAAATATTAAAATTAAATTACGATATATTGTAAAACTAACATAGTATTTTATTAAAATCACATATTAAATTTAAGATATACACGAAATAATATTGGTAAAAATTCAATTTATTGTCGGTTGATGGTAACCGCTCTGTTGTCATTTCCGTGGACGGTTCCGTGGACGTGCAACTTGTAAGCCATTCGAAAATTATTTAGAATAAAATACTTATGGCTGGCATTATCGAACCACACAGTATTTGCAATTCCAATAGTGGTTAAGATGTAGCTGTTAAGTCGATTTTCAAACACTCTCCTTTACATTAAAAACTGATTTTTAACATACGAGAATATCTAGAGGTAAGATACGTAAGGCTCTAAGTGCCTTATATATTTAACAAATACGTTATTATAATAATAATTTTGTTACATTTCCTTTTAGTACAGACTTTTAGATTTTTCTGTAAAATTTTCTCTTTTTCTGTTGCTTTAAATCGTTAAATAGTGAGTATGGATGTTGCGAAAGCAGCTATGAGTAGGCATGTATACGTTGTGTTCAATCAAAACCGCTTTCTGTAGCGTGTGTTCGTTACTTCGTAAACAATACGAATTGTGGTTTGTCTGAAACGTATAAACGTTTGTTTGGAAAAGGTTAGGTTAGTTCGGTTTGGAACACATGTACAAAAATTTTCGAGTTCACGTATTTCGGTGACCGCGGCTCGTTTTAATTGATGAATGTGCAACGGTTCTCTGAAACGTTTCGGACAAGATTGGAAAGGCAAATAGGGGTGAACTGGGATTGATAGTCCCGCACCGTGTATTCTTGATGACAATCATGATCAACCGCAGGGATTCGACGCGCACGATACGCGATACAGAAAACAATTCCAATTTTGAACTATGAATGAAAATTTGTGTGTTTTTTGATGATGGATATGACTAATGAGGGTGTTTATTTATTGAATGTGCTATGTGATACTAGAGCAAGAACAAGTTCATTTCTCACAATATATTGATTAATACTTATTGTATTAATATTTAAATCTGAATAATTATCAAGATTATAATAAGTGATATATAATTTACTATTTAGAGGCATTTTCGACTTGACCAATGACTTTACTTTATTTTTCTCTAACATTTTGATGGTGGTAGCATCATATATCGAATGCACATACGGCGGCTGTCCATTTTTTTGTTTTTAAAAATTCAAGTTGCTGGTTAAACCTTGTGTATTACAAGGCACAAAACAATGATGTTTATATTCGAATTGGTTTCTGTTAGAATATGAAATCAGATAGAATATTATGAAATAAAATTTTACATAAATTGCAAGAAAATGCTTACATGATAAGCAAACCAAACAATTTTGGTATTGCTTTAATATAAGTCCTGGACCAGACGTGGAAAAAACGATAAAAATTTAATAGTGTGCGGGGCGAGTCGACCGCATTATTGCCATCATATTGAGTAGACGTGGACCGGTTACGAAGTTACTATCGACGGAACTATGCCGGCCGTAGGTACTTGTACCTACTATATTGCACTCTCTACGTGATTCGGCTTAGTTTGTAAAAAACAAACAAAACAAAAAGGTAGCTCAGGTAGCCTAGTAGCTGAAGCCAACATTTTTCATCTATATAAAATATTTAAAAATAATAAATAAATACGAGTACCTACTTTAGATGAGTTTATAAAAAATACACAAAAAGTTGATATTCCCACAAAGAAAAAAATATGTTTTTTACGGACCTATTGACTAAATTAACATTCAGATCATTTATGGACAATATATGTATATGTATGTATATGATACGCTTTAAGAAGATTTTTCCTTATAAGGAAAATATGTATGTAGGTAGTAAATCCTCTTAACGAAACAAAAAAAAATACGATGCTTCTTCCTAAAGCTATTCCTAGCACATGGTTTGGGATCTATATTATGATTCCAATGGTTTTATACCTAAAAGTTTTATATAAAAATATTTTCAAGACTTTATAAATTTTATGTGTTAAAGGCAAATATTAGCAAAAATCCTTTTCGTTTCCCAAAATAAAGGAGGTGGGATATTCGAGTGAGAAAATGTCAAAAATTTAATCATGGACGGACGCGCCGGCCGCATTATTAGCGGCGTCATATTGAACTGACGCGGAGCGATCGGTCAGCTCCAGAGGGCTTTATTAAATCAATCTGACATACTCGTACTGTTCAACGAAGTCTTTCAGATATGCTTAGCTCGAAGAATCGCTTGATGGTGTTTCTGTCTGTTCAACTTTAAACTTGCTTGCTTGCTTACTTACTTACTTGCTTGGATTTTGTACGTATTATTCGTAGCATTCCGTCCTTCGGTTAATTCGAGTTGCCATTGTTGAAAAGCAATATGTTGGAAGCTTTCGTGTGCCTTAAGAAATACCATTCTCGCTGGCCAGCCTTAAAATTCGCTTTGGAGCAACGTGTCGGATAACGTTTCAGGCCTCCTTCATTTGTGTTATGTGACCTTAATGTTTGAAGTGGTCGAATACTTGTCTAGTTCTTCGTAGAACAACTTTACATATCATAATCATGCAAACATGTCTGTATATTTTATTTGACAAAGCAAATTGAGTTATGTAAAATACTAACCCTGAGATGATGTGATCTACACTTATACTGATAGGTCTGTTAGGCAGGCGGATAATGTATTTTTAATACGTCCTAGTTATCATAGAATATTGGCATAACAAAGGCTATTAGCATGCAATACATGGTCAAATGGCGACTAGAACTATGCAACGCATGTGAAAACAAGCTTTTGCTCACAAAGCTCACGAGTAAAGTAGTTTATATCCTGAAACTGGGTTAATGAATGAATAATTGATAACGGTGAGAAATTTCAAAGCGTCCATGTTATACGTGCTCTGATAAAAATCCAATTGTATGCAGTCCACGTTGTCTGTTAGCGTGGATCGCGTTATATTGGTATGGTCGTATTGAACGGGTAAATTGCTGATAACTAATTAAGAAAAAATGCATTGAATTTTTAAAAATTAAATTTTATTGATTACTTATAAATAAGTGGGTCATTACATTACAATAAGTGGGACGGATAATTGACCGAGCGTTAACGGTTATTGCGAGAAATATCCTTCATGAGAAGTCAGTCTCCAAGTGTCACGGCCTGAATACTTCACAAAAATATATTATTATTATCTTTAATTTTGTTTTTATTTAATGGTATACAGTTTATTTAATTTATTTATTTATGTTTATTAAATATTTAATGTACACCATAAACTTTAATAATAGTGAGTATGACATAAATTTTGTACAAAGGTCTGCTTATATCTATAGAAATTTCTTCCAGCAGACCTGGGAATGGAGAACTGATTATGAAGCGATTATAGTGTGCACATTGTGATCATAATATTTTTAAAACAATACTTTTATATAATACACTACAACTTATATTCTATATATAACATAAACATAAATATAGATAAACTTAAATATATGTACATATATAGATTTCAGATTAATTCTAAATAGACATATTTACACAATAATTTAAGATAGGGTAAGATAATGTTCTTTAACCTTTTTAAACATAATTAGAGTCTTACTCTCGCGAATGTGTGGAGGAAGCGAATTCCAGAGCCTAACTGCATGAACCGAAAAGGAGTAGGAGTAGGAGACAGTTTTATGAATAGGAATGTTTAACAAGGTACGAAGGTGAGATCGACAAAGCGCTATGGAAGGACGGGCGCGGGTAAAGCGATGCCGTAGGTACTTGTCGTCTCTTCGCTTGTAACTTTGTGAGTTTATCTCGCAAAAACTATTGAATAGACTATAATGGGACTTTCACAATTCAGATGCATTGATTATACTTAAATCTTGCGATATGTTCTAACGAGATTGGTATAGCAAAATCAGAGATACAAGTAGACCTCTTTGTAATATGGAGCATCATATATACGAGGGTTAATTGAAATGGTAGTTTTGTAACATGGAGATGGGATCGCGGGGCGTAGTTTATTTGTTAACGCGATACTTATTCCACGCATCAACGCTCCATTTTTTTAATTAAAATCAAATCTCCTTTGCACTGCCAATCATTTACTAACAATGAATTCCTTTAAAAGCGAACCTTTTCGGACATTTTCTAAGCCAAACAAAAAAAGATATTACAGAATCACCGTAAAAGTATTTTAAAGCAAATTCAACGTAACGGTCTTATACCTCTTATGTACCTAAACAAGGATTGTCTCAACTGACATGTTTACACGCCAATAACGAGAGGCCGGCGAACTGGAATGTAGCTTGGCTCGATAAATCCTCGCTAACATTGCGTTAGTGGCCAGGATTACCCACTACGCTCCTGCAGTATGTACTAGAAACACAACTAATTACTCTCGGGCGTTTAAGCTACGAGTTTCACGTTATTTTATATACATACGAGTACATACGTTATGTAAATACAGATTATTCAGGACGGAATATTACCTATTTTTATTTGAACAGAATAGCAAACGAGCATGCAGGCCACCTGATACTGAGCGGTCACTACAGCCCATGGACATCCACATCAAACCGCAACTAGGACGGAAGTCCTATCTGACGTCGTACATGGATGCGTTGCTACTCCTGAGGACTAAGTTGGAATGTCTTCTATCCAGTGTCTTCTGCTTAACCACACCAATCAAACTGAAACACATCAGTTATAACACTGCTGCGCTACCTATTCAGTAAACAGTGATAGCCTAGTGGTTTCAAATCGCCCTTCCGCTTGGACTCGTTTCAAATCCCAGCAAGCAACTTTCGGTTTTGAAGTTTTTTAAATATTAGAAACGAATTATCGCTGATACTAACTGTGAATGAAAACATTTAGTATGGTCGGTTATGCCCTAAACCCTATCATCTCTGAGAGGAGACCCGTTTTCAGCAGTGGGACTATACGGGTTAATAATAATGATAATCTAAGCTAGGAGTATCAGGCTATTTTAATTGGCGTCCCCTCTACCGCAATCATATGTATTTCAACTGTGGAAGTTTTACTAAAATCTATCTTGCAGTTTTTGCGTGATTGAATAACGAATATAAAATAAACAGTTAAATAAATTTTTAAACATTCATTTAATTTTAAACTTTGTTTAACTGCTGGTACATAATAATAAAAAAAAGGTATTTAGGGACCTCTTAATACTCGATATCAGTATGTTTAAGAAAATATCTTCAATGAACACACTGTTACGATTCTATAAAAAATAAATCATCTTATGTCTTATACGAATTGTCTTAAGCGTCTAAAGCAAAATAAATTACCTAACAAGCGCATCGCGGGCCATCGACCTCTCGGGTTAATGTTTGCGGCACTGTTGGAAGGAGTCCAATAGTTTTACAATAGCCTGTTTCTATTTCTGCCGTTATTTCCCCTATGCAGACTGATAAATTGTCATACAGATAATACTGCAAGTGTCCATAAAGACTGCGTACAGTTCCGTAATGTCTGTTTTAAAATGGCTGCCGGGACGCAAGTTTAAAAATAAACAGGTCGTTGTGACAGTCAGCGGATGGAAATGAATTGGCAACAACCATTTATGTTTAATGCCATTTTTTTTAATGAGTTGTTTATAATACGAAACATCGCAAATTACACTTAATTTAACTAAAAAACTAAGTGAATAAATGAAAATGAAAACAAACTCAACTCAATTATCTGACTGTTTATCTGTTCGTATGTTTGTTTACCAATTGCGCAAACATTATTGAATTGATTTATTTTAAACATTTACAGTTAAAAAGCAGATAAGCTGAAGTTCCATCCACACCGAATTGATCCTTGCAAATCGTAACTTTGAAGATTATCGGTACAATTGAACCGGAGATAGTTTCACCTCTGTGTATAATACATTCCATCATGGCAGGAAGTCTACATAAATATCTCTTTTTATGGAGCCATTCTCACTTCCGAGATCCTACTTGAGGAACAGTTGGTTTCACTTGGTTTCAAAAAGTAAGAAAGTTATTATAGTACTAATATGACATTTACTTTTATTCCCAACCTTTTTATTATTTGACATCCACATTAATATAATTACAATTTTCTTATTGTAAATTAATTAAATGTAGTTTTTTTTAATCATATTATTTTTTTTTTACTATAGAGGAGTAGCAAACGAGCACACAGGATATCTTGAGTCCCATACTGCGGCCCATGGACACCCGTCATCATCAATCCATTATTGTCCCACTGCTGGGCACGGGTCTTCTCTCAAAGATGAGATAGTTTAGGCCATAGTTCACCACGCTGGCCAAGTGCGGATTGGCGGACTTCACATGCCTTTGAGAACTCTCAGGCATG
>DWKW01002088.1:0-11511 GCA_018250115.1 Doberes anticus
AATTATTGACAATAGAGCAAAGTGATGTACTACAGTTTTATAGAGGACATCAATATCTATAAAAATGTCCGCGATACTATATGTCTAACGCGGGTGAAACCGCGAGGCACAGCTAGTGTGTTATAAATGGATACGATAGCGATAGCTTCTGCAAGAGCACATCGGATATATACGAGTAGCTACACTGCTTTTCCATACGAATATAATCATTATGATTAACAGCACCCAAGTCATACAATAAGGGGAATATAATATATAATAACGAACATTATGTCTTCATCAAATTTCGAACACTTGATATCCAATACTTGCTTCTAAATAAAGTTTTCGGGCTTTTAAAATCTATTTAAACGAGTTTCTCTCACTGTTTGTTTTGCACACTCTACCATTTATTTGTGTTTAATGCGATTCTCAAATTTACCGTTACTTTTTTAGTCATACATTTGGAGAGACAATGTTGTTTACTATGAGGACTTTTACGGTATAAAAAGTATTTTTGAAAATCAGCCGACAATAGACTTCTAACAATAGCTGTAGTACTAAAATATGTGAGTGAGAATTCAGGTTGGAAAAATGCTATTCACGGCCCTCTAGAGCACTAAAAAATACGAAGTGCATTTTTATTAAGCATATATGAAGGGATGCACTCAGTCGATTTAGTTTAAAACTGCGTGTTTATTGTTGCTAGCTATTTTCACGGTTCTGACGTAAGTTTATAAATTTAATTAAAAAGAGGAAATGCGATGCCTTACTTAATATTCACAGACTGACTATGGAGACAATTTTCAGCCTAGTCGATTTTTGAAAATATATTATATAAACTTATTTGGGTGCAATACATACACAGTATACATGAACGACCGCAGTTTGAAGTTTGTAACAAAAGGTGTACATATATTCTACCGTTACCGTGTCCCATATTCGTGAATATTAGGTTTTATCTGTGAATGATGTCATTCACCGATTTCGATACAGCAGGTCCAAAACGTATGTATATTAGTCATATTTTTGTATTTGTATCGGCGGCGAGCTAGCATTTGACTACTAGCGCAGCGGTGAATAAACATTTTTTGTGTTATTCCTTCAAAATCTGATTACTAAATGTTTTAATCATTTGATTCAGATTCCTGTACTTCAGTGTAAATGTAGGTTTAGTAGTAGTAAGAGAACTGGATCATCGTGTGAAGCTCTGGGTAAAAGTGACACTGGAGTTGTATGAAATGTTACTGTACAAATGGCGCGGCCGAGACACGCGATGAAAAATCACAAAGCAAAATAAATTACGAGTTCAGCTCAAAAGTGTTCCGTTGTCGCTGTATCAAGTGATGATGGTCGCTTTGTTTATTTTACATTACGTTGAATTTTAGGCTATAAGGCTTACGCTTACGGCCCGCAATTGCGTCCACGCGGTCGTTTTGTCCACGCTCTGCGCTTTTATAGCTGTACCCTGTGTACGAGTTCAACCGAGTTGGTCCAACTAAAACCATTTGAAATCTAGACCTACACTACAAATTTATGAACGACTGACAAATTAATTAATTCTAGTCGATTGCGTTAGTTTCGATCAGATAGTTAAGACTTAGGATAACGTTAAGATTACATTTACTTACGATTACGTTAAGATTGGTATGAGTGAGGGTCGTTGTGTGAGCGCGACGTTGGGTCGAGGTTCAAATCCCGGCAAGCACCTCTGTTTCTAGAAATATAGTATGTTCAAAATTTTGTAATTATGTGCGTATTATGAGTTAATTATCATTCGCTTTAACGGTGAAGGAAAACATCGTGAGGAAACCTGCACGCCTGAGAGTTCTCTGTAACGTTCTCAGAGGCATGTGCAGTCCGCCAATCCGCACTTGGCCAGCGTGGTGAACTATGACCTAAACTCTCCCATCTCTGAGAGAAGACCCGTGCCCAGCAGTGGTACGATAATGAGTTGATGGTGATGATGATGACGTTAAGATTACATTCTTGACTACAAAATCTTCTTAGTGATGGTTAAATGAAATTATTTTTGTGTAGCAGCGGGACTATAGTAAGTACAACAAAGGGAAGGTATGAATCACGAGTAAGAACTTAAAGTCTTGAGTCGTTACTAAACTTGCATTACTTGAGCACAATAAACAATAAGTGCGTGTTATCATCTTCTGCTATTATTAAATATAATAAGTAGCCATTAAATCTTCTCGAATGCCCTTTAACCAATTTCCAATGGTACTTCACCATGGCCTTGCATTTGCAGTACGTCTCTTAACTAGTTTATTTTTGAAAACGAAACGTTTCTGCCAGCTATTTCGTCGCAATTTTTCAAAGTTCCACGTCAAAACTCTCGTACTTCTTCCGAATAAACCAAACGCCATTAAATTTGTAATCGACTGAACGATATATCTCAGTTTAAGATACTTATAATATTACAGGCTAGCTGTATATTTTCTTCAAATATTTCACAAGGAAAGCATGACATAATGAAAGCATCATTTTTTTTTTGTTTTAATGAGATGATTTTGTTCATCTCTTTATTCTTAAAGTAAACTTACGATATTTTACCCATTTCGAAGCGACACATTATACTGGCTTACTAAAGCTGTAAAAATAAACCTTTTAGAGCTATTTTACGTTATAGTAATGAAATCAACAGTATTACATTATAAAACGCTTTATACTCATATATGGGACCATATAAGAATGGGTGTAATAGACATGCACATAAACAAGAACAAAAAACTACTAGACCGGAACCAGAAATCTAACTTCATTATTTTCGGTTTTATCTTTCTCTCTGGTAATGGAACTATCTTAACGGCAGGCTGGCATGGTATCCACTGTGCCAAATGGACCTATCTACTCTGATCTGTTAATCATAGTTAATCTGATAGACTAGAGTCAATTGACTCAAACGATCTAAGTTCGCTTCAATAACTATCATCCCTTAATCATGTAAATTGCGTCTGATCGTATCTGTAACGCATAATGGCCTTTCTACATTCGAGACCTAAAATTGCACGAGCAATTTTTTTTAAATTAAATAATTTAATGTTTAATGACTGAAAATGTAGTACTTTTTAATTAGTAGTGACCAGTTTTTTCATATCTTGAAATAATCACAATCAATATAATATGGATTACTTTTGCTTGTACTGACATTTGATTAACACTTTTGTAGTAAATGAAAATGTAAACTGCATTCTTGTGTCTCCGTAGTCTATCTAAACACACCCCTGGAATCGAAACAGTAATGTGAGCACTGCTTCTTATAATTGCTTATTCATAAAGTTGGTGTACTCTAATGTCGAAGGATCGCCTGCGGCGACACCACCACTGCACCTATTTCTGCCGTAAAGCAAGAGTGTGAGAAATGCTGTGTATCGGTTTGAAGGGTGTAGTTAGACAGCTGACATAGGACAGGAGTAATTTCAACTTAGTCCTCAGGAGAAGCACTGCATCCACATACGACCTCAGATAGGACTTCTGTCCTTGTTGAGGTAGGATGTGGATGAGCATGGGCTGCAGTGAACACTTAACATTAGGTAGTCTGCATAAGTTTAAGGTTCTCCTGCGTCTGCAGTATAACTGCAACTTTATCAGCTAAGAGACAGATAAAGTTTACCTATCTTTATTCGCTCTTACTTTATTTACTCTTACCTTTATTCACTGATAGGTAGCTGATAAAGTTGCAGTTATACTGCAGACACAGGACAGTCTTGAACTTAAAGTTATCTTCATATCTTTCTCTTAAGCAAACGTTTACCATTTAGAGTACCTACAGACAGGTACCGCACCACCCTGAAATCCAAAATATTTATTTGATCAAGTACACTTAATGAAAACCTTAAGTTTTGTCCCTGTAGTGTTCATCAGCTTTGATCCAAGTCTAAGGGAGTCCTAAAGCTTTGTTTTTAGCTTCGGTAGACGAGAGAAAAAAGTCGACTGAAAAAAACTTTCAGCACTGTAAACATCCATTGTCTAAATATCTACGCACAACTTTTGCGTTTTGTATGAAGTATTTTATCACCCTCGGGGCTTAAAGTATTTGCAGTTATAAATATACACAGTTTTCAGACATCGTTTTCAAAACAACTTTTCGTAATTTAATTGTTAACTTTTAAATGAAAAATACACAAGACGTTTATTTTTATTCGATCAGAATATGAAACGTCTGATGTTAAGTGATCACTGCAGCCCATGGATATCCATACCAAAACCTCAAACAGAACGGAAGTCTTATCTGAGGTTGTATTTAGATACGTTGTTACTCCTGAGGACTATATTGGTGTGCCTCCTGTCCTGCTTTCTTACACTGCTGCTTTACGGCAGAAATAGGTGCAGCAGTGGTACCGCTGCAAACGAGCCTTCGACATAAGATTCTACCACCATGAAGAAATATGAATCTTTAAATTAGAATAGCTTACACATCGATGGCCATAGTTATGATGTGAGAACATGTCTTTCATAGAACGTGATTTTGGACGCACAATGAAATCTTAAATCCATATTCTTCTTATAATATCATGTAGCGGCACATGATATTTAATGGTTCATTTGCCGTATATTACTAAGCAAATTCAAGAATATGTACCTATGGATAAATTAATATTATGAAAATAAATAATGTTGTCCGATGGTCATTGTATCACTTGAGAACCGCAATAACGATTTGACTTATCTTTTTTAATTTTCGTAATAGTCCAAATAAGGTTATTAGGGAAAGAAAACTTTTAAAGTTCCAAGATATAAGTTGCAAGGACGTGGCATCACTTTGTAAAGCTGGAAACTTGTTTGAACGTGCTAATCTCAAGAAACACTATTACTAAAATATGTTTCTGTATCAGTTAGCCAGTTTACTAAGAAAGGCCATATAACTTCATAAAGTGATATAAATATATTATAAAATGACCTCCTATTTTCACGGTTACAAACTATGTTATTTTTATTAATGGTTGCATAATTCATGTGGTTTGTATCAAGATACACTCATTAACATTAATATTCATGTTAACAATATGTAAATAGTTTAATATGAATATATCACGTTTAGTTACTTATCCAGTGCCTGAGCGTATGTTAACGTCGTACCGTATAAGTTATCTCTGCTAAGGTCATTAAAGCAATTGCATACTGTGTACAGAGTCGAGATAGTTATTAAAAATACTGTGTCATCATCTACATATTATCTCCACTCAAAGATGAGAGTGTTTACGATTGGCGGACTTCATATGCCTTTGAGAACATTTTGGAGAACTCCTAGGCATGCAGGTTTCCTCATAATGTTTTTCTTCACCGTTAAAGTGATTTTACAGCGATTATAAATAACAATTTCAAAATATAGAGGTCCGTGCTGGTATTAGAACCCCTAGTCTTAACCACTAGGTCATCACTCACTTTTAATAAATTTATATTACATATACATTCATAGACAAAATTTAATTAAAAATATAGTGAACTTATATTACATTATTCTAGTATACAAGCATAATTTTATCACATTTATATAACAGTTCCGTTTACATCCATCCATCCATCGGCCTATGGGATTAGTACCACTCCGTCCAGTCCTGCGCCTTTTGAAACCATAGGTTTTCCGCTGTTTTCCTTAGGTCATCAATCCACCCGTTCGGGTGGCGCCTTGCACTCCTTTTGCCAAGACGTGGTCGCCATTCAATCTTTCCTTCTCTTCAGTTATCGGTCCCTTGAACGATGTGGCCTGCCCATTGCTACTTCACCTATTCTAGTTAGCCTAGTTCATCTATAGATTTCATCATTTCTGATTTTATCGCGTAGAGAATTACCGAGCATTTCTCTCCCTCTCTCTATGGTTCACTGAGTGAATGAACTTATGCATGAGGCTCCGCTTTCGACAGGTTAACTTGTTGAACGGCCCACGAACTGCTTATCGAAATTTATAATTATAATTCGACGATTCTACAAATATTCGGTATTATAAATGAACTAATATGGTATTCCATAGGTTTAAACATTTCCGGGTGCGATAGACACAGAACAGTCGGAACAAAGATCCCAGGTCGGACACACATATGTATATTATCTAAATTCCTAGTTTACATTTCTGTACCTCTAGGATCAAACCCAGGTCTTTCAGAAGGAATGGCAGTTGTGTCGTCATGGAATCAATAGTGGAAATTGAAATCAAAAGTCAATCAATCAAAAAAATATAAACCAGGAATTAAATGCTAGTCACAGATGTATCAGTGTAATATTTTAGATGTTAACTATTCGTGTATCATGTAACTTTTTTAAATGTTTACTGAATGTCAAACAAGAATGTATGTCACCTGATGTCTGGAGCCCATTGCAGACCTTGGTCCTCAACATCCAATATTCAATTGTACCAAAGTCATAGAATTCGGTTCCAATTTTAGATAGGATGTGGTCATGATGCATTTGAGGTTGATGATGATGATGAGATGATGATGATGATGATGATGATGATGAGGTTGCGTTGCTACTTCTAAGTACTTTGTTTGAGTGCCTCCATTCAGTGTATTCTGGCTAATCAAACTCTTCAAACCCAAACACAACAGCACTTACACTGCTGCTTTGCGGCGTAATAGCAGGTGCCCCTGCTGAGAAGCCTTCGACTTAAGACCATCAGTTATCGAAAACACATAATTTTTTAAATCCTATAGATGATCATTAATCTAATTACAGAATTTTCGATACATAAGTTCATGTAAGAAATGTATATTTTAAGAAATACAGGTGCGTGCCGGGATTTGAACCTCGACCCACCATAGCGGCGTCGAGATGCTTAACCACTATCACTCACTAGGTTTACACATAGTTTACTAGAAAGTTGCAGTAGCGACCTAAAAACTAGCATATTATGATATTAGCAATCGCTGGTAACAAAAGATGCTTTTTTTTTAATTTAAAGTACATTTGTAAGGCGTACGGTGAAAGACAATAGCACGTGATTCTTCTCAGGAACTGCTTATACGTCGGATAATGTATGCGGCGCAGTAATGCTCTTGTTTATTCTTCACATAATATTGCGGATACAAACTTTGTATCAGTATCACATGCACCGAGCCAAGTTGTGACTTTACCTGACTTTTGGCAGTTGACTTATCCTAATAATGAGCTCTATAGGGTGACGATAACATTTTTAGACAAGACACTTTCTCGGTGTTGAATCAAGCGACATATTATTATGTATGTATGTACTCGGACTTAATTAGGTCACGTAAAATTGAAAATTTGAATTTTAAGTTACATCTCTACCGACTTGAATGCTATATTCAAACTTGAAAACTATTACATGCCTTTAACCTTTGCCTTGCAAATTGCAATGAATATGAGACGTTACAACTTAGCCATCAGGACTAATAAGGTACTTACGTACGATCACAGATAGAACTTCGCTCCCATTTATGCTTGGATGTGGGCTGTAGTTTTCAACTTCGATATACTTTACAGCTTTTTTAAAAAATTGTGAATGAAAAGAAAATGCCACCGGATGTTTAGTGGTCATTACATCCCCTGCCCACCCGCATCTAACCTCAAAATAGGTTCGGACTCCTATTTGAGGTCGCACATGGATGCGTTGCTACTCCTGAGGACTAAGTTGCGCTGCCTCTTATACAGTGTCTCCTGCTTAACCACACCCTTCAAACCGAAACAGCAGAGCTTACGCTGCTACTATACGGCAGATATAGCGAGCCTGCGACATAAGACTCTGCTGCGTTTCGGTTTAAAGGGTTCAGTTAGGCAAAATATGCTATACTGGATCGGAGGCATTCCGACTTAGTCCCCAGGAGTAGCAACACATCCACGTAATTGCTACCTTAGATAGGACTTCTGTCCTAGTTGAGGTTTGATGTGGACATCATGGGCTGCACCCAGTGACCAATTATCAGCAGGGCGCCTGCATGCTCGTTAGCTATTCTGTTTATAGAAGAATAAAATTATAGTAAAATAACGCATAAAATGGGATTACCGCACCTCTATTGTCTCAAAAGAAATCTAAATTAAAATTTGCATTTCATTCAAGATATTACTTTAGTTTGTTAGCGGCCTAATCACTCTGGTACTGAGCCCTGAGATGAATGCATTTACGTAAATTTCACAGCTTAAATTGTGCATTTAAGTTGAGTGAGTGATAGCGTATTGGTTAAGAATTTCCAGATCCGGTGGGTCGGGGTTCAAAGCCTGAGACACACATCTAATTTAAATTATTATTATATAATTATTTCTAAATTATGTGCGTATTATAAATTAATTATCATTAGTTTTAAAGGTGAAAGAAAACGATGAAACCTGTACGTCTGACAGTTCTGCATAATGTTCTCTAGGCATGTGAAGTTTGCCAATTCGCACTTGACCAGCTCGGTGGACTATGGGCTAAGCCCTCTCATCTCCGAAATGAGACCTGCGCCTAGCAGTGGAGCAATAATCGGTGATGAATGATGATGGTGCCGAAATTACACTATTTTACCGCCTTCTGAAAACGTGGTAAAATGGTAAACGAAGGGCATACTATACCCACATTTTGAATGGGTTACGAATGTTGGAATTATGTTATGCAGGTCAAGAGGTATATCTCGTACCTGTAGTAAATACCCGTAGTATGTTATCTGTTTAATGTTATGAGATGTATCCTATTTGAGAAACTTCAGCAATTTAAAAAATCTTAATTGATGAAGTAATCTACTGGTTTGCTGGACTTTCAATGTATAGCGCAAGCGGATACAGAAACGATTTATATATATCTCATTAAAATTGTTATTCTGTTTGAATAGTTTGCTGAATGGATGTAAATATATTTTTATTATATATTTTTTCATAAACATGATGGAAAAATTTAATTTAATGATGAACATGTAGGCAAGAGCTGTACCATAGCGAAGAGCAGCAATTCAAATGAACAGTGTTCTTTAAAAAAAATGTTTATCAAATTTAAAGCTAAATAACGTTTCTGTACGACTCCGCGGCCGTAATTCCAATTTATTCATACCGAATGAAGCAGCCGTCGACGAATGTTTACCACGAATGTTAATGAATTCATTAAAAGAATACTTGTTCACAGTTTAAGGCCAATTTAAAGCCATTTTGACCTTAACAAATTTAATAATACTAGTGATCGCTAATTCGTCGAAATTCGACGGTATTATATAAAAATACAAAATAAACTCTTTTTTGCCTTCACACCTACTCCACAGACTATAGAAAAGGGAACATTAGAACGAACAAAATTCACAATCGAATTATCATTCTGTCATTCTGGCATTTCAAATTTCATTGGTGACAATATTCACTGTGTATGACTGTGGTAGTGTGTGTAATCTTTTTTTATCGATTTAATGTTTTGTTTATGCATTGTTATTAAAAAGTATTAGCATCCCGCACTCCTTCTCTATATAAACTATAACTGTGCAAAATTTCATACTCCTCCATCCTCGCAAATTTCGTAGAAAGGCGTACAATGTTTTTGCTTCACATATTAATATATAGATTATACTGTATCATTTGTCTAAGTTTGAATCAAATAATAAAAACGGTATTATATAAACATTTCAAATATATAAATATTAATTAATTGACTACGGTCTGTGTGCCGCATGCAACATAACAATTTTTTTTGCTATTTTCATGGCTAAACGCTTTGTAAATTTTTGTTTATAACCTAAGTCACCAACGTCCAAATCCGCAAAAGGATTCATTCATTTCTGCCGTACACAAAAGTTCTCGCAGTGCTATATTTATCTTTGAAGGGTATGGTTAGGTAGCCTACAATGAAAATGAGGTAAGCCAACTTAGTTCTCATAAGTAACGACCTCAGGTCTTATTTCAGCTTATTTAAGCTTTGGGCTGCAGTGACAATTTAACATAATGTGGACTGCCCATCGTTAATATTTTAACAAACGAGGTGTTATTCGACGCTTTCGATTCGATAAATTTTTTATTTTATTGTTTAATAGTACATGTTTTATAGAAAAAAAATCTATTTAAGATTTACTTTTTCCTAGTCTACATTACATTATTATTAAAAAATGTTGTTAAAAACGCAATCAACTTTACATTGATGGCCTCTTCTTATAGAGAAATATCTGATCGAAGTTGGCACAGGACATCAGTAGAACTGATCGTATTTGAACACGGCAAATTGTGATAGTGAGTGATTATATTTTATTTTATCTCGTAGTTCGATTTTAGTGGAAGTTTTGTTTAATACAAAAATGTATTTACCGTAAATAAGTACGTAATGTTTCGTTCATAGAATTAATACTTTTAATTTTATCTAATAGACTTTGTTCTTTATAAAGTACAGTATACAGTGGCGTACCTAAGAATTACAGCAGATGCCATTGTATGACGCTTGGTTCAGAGCTTCATACAGGTTGCATAATGTATGTGTCGACGAGATACTCTTGTTAATGGATCGTAATGGCATTACCGTGCTTGCATGCTCGGGTCTTTTTCTTATTACTTTGTAACTGTGAGCAACATATAATGTGTATACGTTATAAGATCAGTCCCATTCGTTTCACACATGCATATAGAAAATCCTCGAGACAAATAATTTAAAACCATTACTTAGATACGTGTATTACATTGTACATAAATACATAAAAAAAATTATATCCAATACTGTGAGCTATTAACAGTACGATAATAAAATATTTAGGTCAGCGGGACAGTTCTCAAGCCATGTTTTTGAATACAGCTGTAATAATTCCGTAGCGGAGCCTTAGCAACAACCTTCGACATTTGAAAGCGTTCGTAGGAAATTTAATCACCGCTCCCCAAATGCAATAAAGACATAATTTCACTTGTACTTAAATCATCGTGAGGAGGATTAATTAAATTCATAAGCACCCTCGTTAAGGCATAAAGATGTGGGGTGGCGCTCGCGAGTTCACGCCCTAAAGTTAAATGGAATGTAACCGCACGGCTCGACCCAACCTCAATAGTGCGCCGATACTATGCCGAGAAGAAACATGTGACATATATGTACATAACTGTATATTACATTGTTTTCGATTGTTTTTAACGCAAAACTGTTTTCGAGTGACGCTTATAAATTTAAGAAGAATTACAGGTATGGAGTGTTATCTGTTAAGAATTGTAACATTTTTTAAATAGAAATAAAACGCACATTCAAAACATCAATCACGTAATAATAATGGACACAATCACATACACATACACATGTTTACAAGTAAATAGATATATATATACGTATATTTGTCTATGTTTGTACTGGATATGTCAATATTTGGTAGGACTATAAAATGGACTAAAATTTTTGTCGAATTGGGAAAAACTTTGCCACAAAACTCATTTGTCGATTAATATCGGGCATCTATAGAAAACGAGTCAAACCAAATCCGTATCTAGTTCCAAAAATTTGGCAATCCAATTCAAGCCAGTGCATTGCAATGCATCAACAAAAAAGTTGCCTTTCTGCCTTGCGCTGCCATCGGGCTTATTCAAATTTCGACCAGTACACCACCGGGGTGGACAAGCTACGGGGCTCGATTCCCTTGAGCAAAAATT
>DWKW01002089.1:0-11510 GCA_018250115.1 Doberes anticus
TGGGTATTTGTGTGCTTGTTTCTGTGTGTGTCCATGGCACCCACGACACAGGTTAACACCTACTGTGGGGCTGTGAGCGTGAAGGGTTATTTATTATTATTACATAACATGGTCTTACTGTTAGGAATAGGAATCTTGGAAAAGAAAACAAAATTAGTTCTGGATTGTTTGTCTTTAAGCAAGATGATGCTGCTGTTTGCTAGATCGAATTCTTCTGGTAGACATTGTTTAAATACAGGAAATGGTTTGGTGGGCATTATTGAATGGATCATATGCAAATGAAGTTTAGTCGATTCTAAATGCTCTAATGGGTTTTTTAATATTTTGTTTACAACTAATTTCATTGTGTATTATAATACAGTGTGATACAGTTTAATGTACACTAAGAAAAGTATGGACAAAGAGAACCATATAATTTTTTAATTGGTTCTTTTAAGTCTACGGTTAATGTATCGCTTCTTTGAACAACAATGCTGATTGATAAATAACGCTTCACACACATAGCCTCACATTACCATTTCTGGGTCTGGGTGGCCCTACCTGTGGACACCAGATATATATTTTTTTAGAAATAAAATAATTGCCTCGCTGGGAATCAAACCCAGGATACTCTGAATGTGGCATAATGAACACTGTCATACCATGTAATAGTGGCATAGCATGGTATGGCATAACCCTTGGCAACCGTCATGAGATAAGATGGGGAGGGGGATGATATGAAATAAACATCTTTTCAGTATAACACTACCTCCCCGTCATAATACACACACAGTAATGAGTTAGCAATGCTCAAAGTTTTAGACTTTGTATATCTCTGTGTCTGAGAGAAGACCCCTGCCCAGCATTGGGACAATAATGGGTTGATGATGATATTATTTAAATTTGGGCTGGATATTTTCCAGGTGGAGGTGCTGTCATACGACCACAAGCCCAACAACGAGGAGGAGCTGCGGAGGATCACGGCAGGCGGTGGCTGGGTGCAGCTGAACAGAGTCAACGGCAACCTGGCGCTGTCACGAGCGCTTGGCGATTACGTGTTCAAGCGCAACTACCGGCTTTCGCCGAGGGACCAAATTGTCACAGGTAAATATTATAGATATTGTCGCAACAATCTATTAATATTTCAATGTAAATTTTTGTAATTGTACTACTTTTGCCGAGTTTGGTAAAACAGAAGTGTTTCTTCGCTGGAGACGAAGTTGCTCTCGACGATGTAACACATAATTTTTAATTTTTGAGTACAGCGCCACCTGTTAAAACTACATTGAAGTTAATTTGTAAAGTTCGATCAGACACTAATATTTTTTTTTTTTTTTTTGTAGATTGTGTGTGACGAATAATTTATACATATTATTTTCGTTATTTTTAAACAAATTTCTCCCGTTTCTGTAGTATTTACTTTCGATCAATGTTCAATAAAAATTTATGTGATTGCATGTATTTTTTTTCAATTACACTAAAGTAGTACAACTTCTTACGTGCACAAGTACACACACATATTTTTTTTGTCGGTTCTTTCTATAGCATATAGCAAACAAGTTCAAAAAATAAAAACCAAACATAGGTCATTATAAAATTCAACAGGTTATTAAATAACAGAAAGCTCTCATGGTATAATGTAAAGTTGATTGAAATTTTTTGCTTTGTATACAACAATTTTCATTTCTTACAGCATATCCTGATGTACAAGTGCGGCAGCTAACTGATGATTGGGAGTTCATTGTGATTGCCTGTGATGGCATCTGGGAAGTTCTGACCAATGAGGTAAGTAATTTTTTTTATATTAACAGAAAAGCAAAAAAGCATGCAGGCTACCTAATGGCGGTAGAGTCATTTGGAAGGTTCACCTGCGGTGGCACCACCGCTAAACCTATTTCTGCCGTAAAACAGCAGTATGAGAACTGCTGTGTTTTAAGTTTGAAGGGTGTAGTTAGGCAGAACATAGAGTACAGGAGGCATTCCAGAAGTTCTCAGAAACACAACTGTAAATAGGAATTCATACTAGTTGAATATTGATGTGGGTATTCATGGGCTGCATGTGACCATGTTAATCTGTGTATTCTGTTATTAGCACACAAATGCCAGTAGTTTAATTCTGACACCAGACACATGTTACAGTCCTGCCGTAAAAGGTTATGGTTATCAAATTTTGTTTCAGGAGGTGATAACGTTCTGCCGTGTGCGACTACTGAGCGGTTGGGAGCCGGCGGCAGTGTGCGAAGCGCTGATGCAACGCTGCCTAGCGCCCAACTGCGCCACCGGCGGCCTGGGCTGTGACAACATGACCGTGCTGCTGGTGTGCCTGGCGCCCTTCCCCCGCCCCGACGTAGTGGTGAGTGTGCAGTGTACAGCGTGGGGAGCCTGGCGCTCAATTGCGCCACCAGCGGCCTGGGCTGCGACAACATAACCGTGCTGCTGGTGAGCTTGGTGCCCTTCAGCCTCGACCTAGTGTGAGTACTTTGTACAGCGTGGCGAGCCTGGCGCCTAATTGCGCCATCAGCGGCCTGGGCTGTGACAACATGACCGTGCTGGTGGTGTCCTGGCGGCCTTCCTCCGCCCCGGCGTAGTGGTGAGTGTGCAGTGTACTGCGTGGCGAGCCTGGTGCCCAACTGCGGTACCGTCAGCCTGGGCTGCGAAATCATTACCGTGCTGCTGGTGATCTTGGCGCCCTTCTGCCGTCCTAACGTAGTGGTGAGTACTGTGTACAGCGTGAACAGCCCAGCTGAGCCACCAGCTCCCTGGACTGCGACAACTTCAGCTTCGACCTCGTCATGCGTACAGTGTTCAGCGTGGCGAGCGTGGCGCCCAACAGCGCCACCACCGGCCTGGGATGCGACAACATGGCCGTCGTACTGGTGTGCCAGGTGTCCTTTCGTGGTGTGTGTGCTTGTGAACTAACAATAAGTAGTTGTTCTGCTATGGACACATTCGTTGCTCCTGAAATCTATTAGTTATATAACGAGTGATCCAGTCTCATAGTTCATTGTCGGGTTTATATATTTGTGTGCCTCATAAGAGTACACAGCAAGCGAAGCAGGGCCATTACTGACTCTGTTTGACTCTTGTTTAAGTATAAACTGCATAGAACGTCCATCGACAAGAAGTCGAGTGATCTGGGCTTATTGAGATGATCGAGTAAAAATCTGTTTAGCAACATACTGAAGGAAATGGACTCTGTAGGGACTGCTTTCGACTAGAAAACAAAATTGGGTTATTTGTGCTTTAATTGGCAAATTATCCATCGGAAGCTTTACAGTAAGGTTCTGCATGTTGCTTGCTACTAATACATATAAATACATGTCAGCATTGTTTAATTCTAAATAGTCCTAACTGGTGTTTCAATTACAGATTTAGATAAATGCGTTAGTGTACCGATAATCATAATCGTAACATCAGTTTTTTGTAGATTTCGTTTGCCGTTTTATAAGCGTACCACTTAACTGAGCTGGCTTCCGAGGCAATTGCACTATGATTGAGGGGTGTATGCAAAATGTCAGTCTGGTTTCGAAAACGGTACCTCTCTCGCACTAAGCTACCCTAGGAATGAACTCAGTTAAGTAGCTGCTATGCATGTCTGATCTATTTATGCATGTATTAGTGAGTCATAATTTGTTGATTTTTTTTACAGTATCTTTTATAACATTTAATTTATATTAACTTCAATGGATACACAGATTAACAATGACTTATCGGCATTGTCCCAAATTCAAGTAGGCCCCTAGTATAATAATGGCATTAAATTATAAGGAAATAAAGTTGAGTTTTCTTCACAGTCCGCGTTCAAATGCCTCGATTCTCCGCGCCCTACGTACTGGACGATGCCTTCGAGGCGGTTCTCTTAAGTGTATACATACACATTTCTACGCACAAGTTTTAATATATTACTTGCAAACGAAGCGTTTAAAATTATCTAGAATATTGTAAGTTTATATAAAATATTTAAGTCATAAAAATCATATTATAAAAAATAGCCTTCATCATAAGGTTTCCGGAACCTTTAATAAATGTCATCAGTTATCGTTATCATATATATATATATATATATATATATTTATATATCACTATTTATCTATATTTAACAGACTACTCTCATAAAATTAAAATATTTACTTATTAATTTTTTTGCCTCTGCAGGCGCCTTCTTAAGTCTGTCGGCTTCGCTCAAAAATTATGTTGATTAGGTATAATAGAAGCACTTTACTATGCTATTGATACATCAATCATGTGTGAATAATATATGTGAAAAAGTCTTCCATATTTGTCTATTCGACAAATACAGCAAATATTCATATGCTTAGGTGGTTGTACATTTGTTCGAAGTATCATAATTCATCATAATTATTTGCATGTTTACATAAAAATCAATCATAGCAAACACACAAAAACGCAAATAGACAAGTGATGTGCATTCATAAGAAGTGTCTTTAGTAGCTTACATTTCATCAATGATATTAAATGTAACATATCACATGTACATCAAGACTGGTACTTGATAGGTTTCTACTGTGTCACAACTTTATATTATCGCCAAGGGTATTTCACTATTTATAAAACTAAATTTCTGTTATTCAAATATCAAGTTAATTAAGCTAAGTATTTCAGTATAACAATATAACTTTAAAATACGCGACTAAAAGTAAAGAAATAGAATGAATGATAGCATTTGAACGCTTCGTTTGTTAAGAGTCCAAAACTTAAGCGTGTCTCAGAAACTGTGATCATGTGTGTCTTGGCGTGAAACGAATGCCGGTTGCACCTAATTTAATAGTAGACCTTAACTCATACACAATATGCTATAAAATGGTTTGCTATGACATAGTCTCGCTAAATATATTAATCGTACTGTAATATATTTCAATAGTATAGACTGCTCAATATTAAAAATTAATTAGGATATGGTGCGATCGGCTGTGGTAATTTGTCGTTTTTATTTAAAAAAAAACCTTTATTATGTTGTGATTGTTGCTTATTATCTCTGACATAGAAAAGCCATATTACTTAAAATATGGTCTGCAATATAAGATTTCAAGATATAAGTGTTACGTTAAATATTACACAAATGGGATAACGTGAATAACTTGACAGGTCGAGTTGTTACTTTTTTAAATATTTTTTTATTTCAAAGGCGGGGATAGGATACTTTTAACATAGGGTGAATAATTAGTATCTAATGTAAATACGATGCATTCATTCTATAAGATTGTATTCGTCGATGACTGCAATCTATACTGTTATCTGTATTTTGAAAAGCTTACCGACTTAATCTAATTAGAGGCTTCTGAACAGAAAACAATTTTATTTTTGACTAGTATTTTAGTTCGTAAATCACGCAAAAATGCCAAATAAAATTGACTAAGACTTCCATAGTTTACATGCAGATAATGTTAGAACAAGATCGGTACGGTAGAACTAGAAATAAAACTTGACTTTTAGGATGCGTTGCCATATTAGTGGGAGGCAAAATGAAATGGTTTTATTGTTTTTCCACAATTTTGCGGTGACAGGCGACAGTCTAGTATTACATAAATTTATTGAGAATGTCAGGCATTGGTCATTGGCGTTGAAGACCCCTTAAGCTTGGTTTTTGTTGACCGAGAAAAAACCTGGACAGAAAAAAACTCTCAGCGCTATCTTGAGGTCACATAACGAGGAATATTTAAGTCACAGTATGGCTTTTGCAGGATCTACAACTCGGGTTGTCAAATGCTTTACGACATATATCCATCCACATATGTTTGGCTATATTGAGCTTTAAAAGTTGGCATATTTACTGGAAAAGTAAGACTGATGTGTGCCATTATGAACTGTCGTTGAAATTATGTGCGAACTTATATTTTTTTCCATTATATTCTCATTTTGTCTCAATGCTCCAAACTTTTCGACTGTAATTTTTAATTTCCTTTTTAAAAAATACACAAATGCACACACACATACGAAAAAATAAAAATAAATATGAACTGTGATAATTTTTCAATTGATAATATAAATATTTTATTGGTCCGTTGTTGAGTAATCTAGTCTCTCAAAGTTGCTATATTTAAAAATATACATTTTGAGATGAACAGAAGTGGAGTATGATGAAAAAACATTAATAAGACTGTCATTGTGCTACATTATTGAGTGTGTATGTTTTAATATAAGTATATATTTTATTTCATATACTGAAATTCAAGTCTCAAAATTTATAGCTATTACACTTTTTTTTGTAAAATATAAATTGTGTCATAATTCAGTAACATTTCTAAACGAAATGTTTTCTTCAAACATTAATTGCTGTTTAATCTCTGCAGCGGGGTACAATATCAATATACTCTGTAGGTTTGACATATTTTTTTTTTAATCCTGTAAGAACGATTTTTATTCTGTGTTCTATATGGCTATTAAAATGTAAGGATTTTGTGCTGTTTGCATGTGAAAGAAACATTATGATGACTCTTTTACTTTAAACATAAAATAATATCATGTTTTGCATTTTATTAGTGTTTTGCATGATCACATACACATTACAAAGGTATGAAATGTACAATAATATACCTACTGTCGCTGAAAATATGCATTATTAATAATGTATTTGAATATTATTAGTTGTTAAATGGCGTGTTCTTATCATTAATATTGTCCTTTTTATACCTTTAGTGTTAATTCCATTCAATCAATCAATAGAATCAGGTAACAAATATTAGATGTTACAAAAAAAAAATATTTTATTACTTCCATATTCTTGCCAAAGAAAAGCATGCAGTATACTTTAAACTAAAACTACAGGCTTGAAATTGTAATTTAACTACAAGAATTTAATTTAAATAAAAATTGCATGTGCTTGAATGTACGCTACACTTCAGTAATATTTTTTTAAGCTCATCATTTCCATTTTTAAACAGACCAATCTTTTAATATACTGTCTGTGTTATACTTGTTATATGCTGTGTTATTAACGTTGTTTGTTGGTCAAATGTACTAAGCGATTCAACTAAGTTTAGGATGTCATCTTGTTCCACATTGTTGGTCAATATGTTGAACCATTTCTGCCATAATATCATAGTCACCAACCCATTGTTGTTCCATTGCTGGGTACAAATTCAGAGTGGCCATAGTCCATCATGACGGCCAAGTGCAGATTGTCAGACTTCAGATTCCCTTGAGGACATTATGGAGAAATCACCATATATCCCTTCATCGTTATAGCAAGTGATTATTAATTTCTAATATGCACATAATTACAATAAAATTTTAAGTGCATGCAGGTATTTGAACCTCATATTTATTATGAATATTGAATTTATATAATGAAATAGTAAATTAAAATAAATTACTCTATGCATATATTATGTTTTTTTGCTGCCAGTATATAGAAAGTCATATTATACAGAGTGAAGTTTTGTACAAGTACAATCCTGTTCTTATTTGAGACGCATAGTAACTTGTTTTAGAGCTAAGCTATTTAATTATATTGTAATTTGTTTTGTTGCATGTTTAATTTTCAAATATTTGCATTTCATTTACTTTAATTGTTTTTGGTTGTACAGGGCGTAAAATCAGTTCTAAATAATGAAAATTTATATTGAGCTCTTTTTTGAGGCTGTCTGTTGACATTATTGATTTTGAAACCCAAACATTATGAGTAGCATATTACACTGAAGCATATCAAGTTTTTTGTTAAATTGAGGTACAGAAAATTTGTGAAACTCTTTAACTTCACAATAATACAATTATTAAAATGTAAGGTTTTAAATATTCAAATTTTCTACTTTATAGTAGATAGTTTTAAATTTTTAGAAGTGGTCTTACCACAGCCTGTATTCTACTGTTGTCTTAATTTCACATGTTTTATATAATTATACTCATTGCCTGTCATGCTTGTCTTATAATTATTTTTCACTGCTTTACATTCTCACATTGTGTTTGGTTGCAATAAACTTTTTAAGAAAATATACCTTTGTTTATTTGTAGCTAGAGTTGACCTCATTTAAATTATTTGCTTACAACAAATACATGTAATTGATTACACATCATATTGATAGTAATATGAAACTGCTACTTGGTAGGTATGAAAATATATAGTGATAGCGATAAATATATAGGGATAGAGTACAAAGGATCACAATTTGAAAAGTAATTGGTTTTTTAATGAAAAGTACTTAGGCCTTCGCATAAATTTCAGTATGATGATAAGGAGAAAAAAAATGATGTTATAAATGCTTAACACTCATAGTCGCACATTAGGATTCCCTGTGTCGCGGGGGCCGTTGACAGAAATAAATACGGGTTTACTCAGACTGAGTACAGTAATCTAAATTCATTAAAATTTCTGCCCTCTGGAATTCGAACCCAGAACCCTCCGAATATCAGATCGGAATGTTACAAGCAACCCAACTGGCACTTACACAATTTTATTCTCTAGAAATCGATCCATTTTATTTCTCAATACTTGCGACAAAAAAATATAATTGCTACATACCTTATATATCTGCTTTAATTTCTGCTAATGATCATCAATAATACCTTGACACGAGGACTAGTTGAGAAACATCCTTTACGACTAACAAACTAGCGTACGGATTTTTATGCAAACATTTATCTCTTTTCGAGCGAAATTATCCTTAACAAAATTGTGAAAAGTATTCGATTGTTTCACTAATACCTTCCAGTAGGTAAAATGGAAGGATCCCTTTAACATGTTTAATTTGCCGCCATTTACATATTAAAAATAACTGGTTGACTGACATGAGACAGATTACTGACAAAAGTGATCGGTGCTGCCAGTAATAGTACAGTAAACCGCGAACGACACAGTTTTCCAGTTTCATAAACTTATTTTACAGTGCTTCCGACATATTTACTTGTAAAAGTAAAAATGTTAATTAGAAATATTATTTGCAAGCGTTTGCTGTTGGCTTATTGCTCTGGGCTTCCAGATTATATAATAATTTATTGGATACAAAATGTGTATAAACTATAGGTACACATGTCTTGTCTTAAATGTCTTCTTGGTATGGCACTTGATATTGGTATACAAAAATACAAGAATCCAAATGTACAGAAAATAGAATAGATATTTAAACAGTTTTTAATGGAAATTAAAAACTGTTCTAACTGTAATGACTACAAATAATTCTACAATAGTATTTTTTTCGGTGCGCTTCAAACTGAACCATAGCAGTTCTCACACTGCTGATTTAAGGCAGCGTAAGGTCCCGTCGCAGGCGGGCTTTAGACATGTAATACTGCCACGTCTATATTAAATTCGGCGCATCTTATTCATAAGATGTACATAGGTACGTACTCCTCATAACGTTGATTTTTAAATCCGTGTTAATTTTGTAAACTACTCCCTGATTAGAATTGTGTACGTCTCTCAATCGGTCATATACCTATATAATACCTGTGCATTCGTTAACAAAATATTTTCTTTTCAGGAGTCCCTTCCAAAAAAAGACCAGGCTTTATTCAATAAGTTGATGTCGAACATGGACGACTTGCTGTACGTGGAAGATGACGAAGAGGAAGACCTCAAGTAAAGACTATTATAATGTAAATATCTAGTGTAAATCAGTGTACATAGAATATTGTAGAAACAGAAAAATCTTATTGTGTTATGTGTAATCTTCTGAGCTTTGAATAACCATGAACTTACGTAGGTACATTTGTCTACGTTTTTGTTTTTAGTTATCTACCTATCCATGGGCATTTTATCACTAACACTACGAGTACGTATGGTGTTCTTGTTGTCGATGATCCCGTTTTTCGCATAGCCTTCTTCGGCTTTTTTATATATCCAGAGCGTCAGACCCTACCAGGTGAACCACGATGGTAGAGTCCAGCAGGGACCGTAGTGATCTCCACTACAGTAACGTTCTAAGCAGAACTCCATTCCACAAAAGAGGGTCCGTAGTCGCAACCACAAGTGATTATTTACATTTTTACGGTTCTTGTACATTGTTTGATCTGGCCGTATTCTACTTGACATCACAGATTAGTCTAAATAGTTCTGTTATTCGGTCAAAAATCTACTTCGGTTGCCATTGTTGCCAAGAGCGATAACAATTATAGATTATAATGCAATTGAATTTCATAATGCATGCACTAATTTCATGGAAACAAAATAACATAGTGCTGAGCGCGACGTTTATCCGAGCTAAATGCAACGGCATTCGGTTTGAAGGGTGTAGTTAGCCAGACGATTTTGGACTGGAGGTATTCCATTGACACCTCGGGAGCAGCAATGCATTCACACACAACCTCAGTTGTGGATGTCCATAGGCTGCAGAGCCCACTTAACATCAGGTGGCCTGCATGTTCGTTTGCTATTCTGCTAATACTAAAAAAAAACGGCACCGCAAAATTAGTGTCGTTGTTTGATTTCGGAGACTTTCGTTATTACCTCTTAATTGTATTTGTGTGTATTTCACAACATGAATTATTTAAGGAAATATGTTACACCATTATCGAAAAAAGGTCCCGTAAAATTAATTTCACCATACATATTTGCATACTAAATTCGTAGTGTAAATTCGGCTTCAAATATGATTGACGTATTTGATCTGAGAAGTCAAAACGTACAAATTCGATTTTTGAATTCGTTCAAACGTCATTTGACGTTCAATCATACACGTACCAAAATTGAAAGGTTCATTTAATTGTCTGTAATATAATCCAGAAGATTGGCTAAAAGTGCCAAATGCAATAGATTTTTTAAACTGTAGCAGTTTTTAAATACTGTATTTAGTTTTTTACTGTTTTTGTATAAGAGACTTTTATGAGGCAAAACTATGTGCAATATCTACGTTTGTAGTAAAGTGGTTATCTTTTTTTACGTTATAATAAGTACCTTAAGTATTTCTTTTTAGATGTCTATGGTAAATTAATAAAGTAAGGGTTATGACTGTATATGTATGCGGATAGATTTGTTCCCCCTATTAACTGCTACTGACGAATAAGAGTGATAAAAAGAAACGAATATAACGCATTATTTAAGGTCAACTACATATATGCATTTAAACTGTGAAAGTCCCTTTAAAATCTTTTGAATTGTTTTTGCGCTATTGGCGAATGAATACAGCCAAAAAAAAAAACAATTAGTCTTTAGAAAGCAATAATCAGTTACGTTTTCAAAAACATCTTCAATGCAAAGAAATGGCTCGGTTACAATTTTGTAATACTTAGTATCTAATTAGTATTGTCTAAGTAATATTGTTTATTATAGATTCGTCGTAATATGAGGGGTGTTGTTAGGTATAATAGTGTTAAAACAATATATGTATATATTGTCTAAAACCAACATTTCGAAGGGACTTATATCAACGTACAAAATATAGTGTTCACGGATTTTTGTAAAGGGAAGTTTAATTATACCACGTTCATATTTTTTAAATATGGTTAATACCTAAGTTTCAGTAAATGTGAATTAGAGTGCTCGTGATATCAAATGTAATAAGCAATTATACATATTTTACCAGATCATATTAAGAAGTTTGTCACAGAAGTATAATTTTTTTGTTGTTTAAGTAATG
>DWKW01002090.1:0-11506 GCA_018250115.1 Doberes anticus
GGCCAGCGTGGTGGACTATGGCCTAAACTGTCTCATCTCTGAGAGAAGACCCGTGCCCAGCAGTGGGACAATAATGGCTTGATGATGATGATGATGATATTAGTGTATCAATCAAATGAGGGCTCCTCTTGATTTTATTGCACAAAAATGTCACATTCACATCACATAAATTACAGCACTAACATAATATAACCATTTTGTCAGCAAGATACAATCAGTTTTTCATTAACTATAGTTAAGTAAAAATTTGTCATCGTTAAGGGGCGCTGCCCAACGATCACCTGATTGAGATAGCGGAACCATTTCATTAAGTGGGCCTAGAACCGGTCAAAATGGCATCAATCAGGGTAGTGGAGATATTTCTCTATCAAACAAAGGACCTCCTGATAAATGGACGAAGTCGAAATTTTTATTAATAGAATGAAGATAGAAAGTAATTAACTAAGTAAATTTCTATGTAAGATATACTCGTACCTAAGAGACTTGAAGTACCTACACTTGACCTACACTTGAACAAAATATTGAAGTAACAAATTTTTTTTACGGTTTTTAGTAGGTGAAAGATTATGTTTGTCATATTATTATATAATAAGCTAAATTTGATAGCAGAAGTTACCTGAGACACTTAATGGCGTAAGCAGAGCGTTTCTTATTCACTGATAAATATGTTGTAAAACATCTTTCCATCGAAAACATACACAAGGGACATGTACAGAAATAAATTCATTAAAAATAGTTACTTAAGGCTACGCTACGTATGATTATATAGTCTACATTATCTTTCAACAATTTAAGGGTATGGACATCGATATATTATTATGTTTATATAATTCAATTGCTATTAGGTATAGTCAAATTTAATCTTAGTCCGTCTTCGGTACTCCCAGGTCGGAATCCATCTCCATTGTATAGAGGTGTTTGAGGAAACGCCCTAAACAGTATTTAAGAGATTTATGCTCATATCCAAGTTATACAAATATAATAACACAGTTGTAACGGACTAGACTAGCGTCTGCGACGTTCCCGACGAATATCAATAAAAAATAAGTCCCGTTTTAATTCATCTCCCTCGTACCTATATGACGTTTATATCGTGAAAGTAATAAATAAGTAAGTAATCGTAAAAATCTTTTTGCTAGTTTTTGCGTGTTTGGGGAAGAAACGTCCTGATAAAGACACAATAATTATGGCCTCGTTACAATTTATAATATCACAGATATTTATAATATCGCAGTAAAAATAAAATCTAAGAGCACAACTCTTACCGTATGTGATTTTAAATTCCTTTTTGCACCTCAAAGTTCAATAAGCGACTTGTACGAAGTAAGTGTCATCACTTACTTCACCGTCTAGGCGTCTGTCCGATTCTGAAAAAACACATTGCCATGACCTTTTGCATTTAAACTTTCAGTTGCAAAATTTAGCCACTCTATGATTTTGGTAAAGATGCTTGGCAAGATGCAGCTTCGGTCTTGGCAGGACCCTAGTAAGTTTTACATTTTTATAAAATGAAAACAAAGACAAAGCTCGTACGTTTATCAGTCTCCGTTTGTGTATTCGCACATTCAGATTAAGACTGGTTAGTGCCAAAACAACGAAGCATAATTACGCGAATGTTATGTGAGAATATAAACCATTACGATTTACACGTAGTCGGCGCTGAAAGGCTAACGAAACATTCATCTAAAAATATAATGAGTTATGAAACATACTTGCTAGTTCTGACATCTAGATATTATCTAAAAGTTATTTATTCGTTAACTCTCGTATCATGAATATGTTGCTATGTAAGCTAATAGATTCTGTGATATTTCCGGACTGAAGGAGTAATTTTAAGAATACTTTGCAGTCACTAGATGTGGAGATTACTAGCGTCTAGGTGGATAAAAGATATATTATTGGTAATAACATCTATAAATAAGTAATAATATCTATTAACTAAATGTAATAATATATATTAACTAAATAACATATAAAAAATTAGGACCATTAGATCCCAAGTTAATAAAACTCATGCGGTAGCGGTTAATAGTGTTGTAGTGTGAATCTGTTTTTAAAAATACTTTTATGCCATCAATTTAATTAACAGGCAAATGATGAATTTATCCATTTAAAAGGTCTATAATTGTTTCGGTCGTAAATTCATTTTTGTTTGCTGCAAGAATTTATGGCAGAAGACAATTAATTTATGAGTAATTTATGCAAGAGGTGACGACGAGTAATTTGTCCAAGGTTCGGAATTCTGGGGTTGGGCGGTGATGCGTAGATTTATGATCGTGTTCACTGATTCGGAACCGTTTATTGCGTTACATTTCATATGGGATTCATGCGGAGATTTCCTGATTAGATAACATTTTCGTTAGTTCTTTACTATACGTTTATTAAAATTTAAATAAAATTTTTGCTAACCTCATACAAAATAAGCCTATTAAAATATATTTTTCTAAAACATTTATTTTAATATTGTTGTTAGTTATCTTTATAACTTCGTAAAATGTATACATACCTTTCTTTAGGAAATGTACACATGTTGTGGACGAATTTACTAATAGGACATAAACCCTGGGTAAGTTAAAAATGACTAAAATGAATTGGGCTAATGATATATTATAATAGGCATAAGAAAATTTGGACCGGGCTTTACGAGTAATTTTAATAAATCCCGTCTAGGATTGTTTTATCTATTAAGGCTTACATTTTGAATCTAAAGCCACTTCTATATTGTCTATTTTCTCTGTTATCTTCGAGATGTAAAAGTGCCAGGTCACCGCTCTTTCCTTTCCCGGTCAATGTACAAAATTATTATTCTTTCCGTCGACCGTTCTATAAGTTTTCAAATAAGTTGCATAAATAACAATGGTTGATGATCCAAATTAAACTTTCGAGTCTCTATTGCCTTTGCGATATGTCAAACCAAACATCAAGAATGAAAAGTGGGTAAGTTTCTGATGAACTTTCAGATTGTTAGCGCTTTTATTATCAAGTCATCTAGTTTCAATTATGAAAGACGATACTTACACTTTAGCACAGTTTTGTTACATAATTTTGTGTACATAAATTACTAAAATAGCTGATGCCTGGGAATTCGTTCGTATAAATTAAATATACAAATGTTTATATACTTACATTTTACCAAACGCGACGAGTTTTATATTTAAGGGAGTAACAAAAGAACAAACAACATCTAATCGCAAATAGGACCGAAGCCCTTTCTATCGTTTGATGGTGGTAGAGTCTTACGTCGAAGGTTTTCCTGCGAAGCACCACTGCTGCACTTACTTCTGCCGTAAAGCAGCAGTGGGAGATTGAAGGCAGAAGACTCTGAACAGGAGGCATTCCAACTTAGTCCTCAGGAGTAGCAGCGCATCCACATGTTCGTAGATGCGTCGGTATTCCTGAGTACTAAGTTGAAAGAAAAAGGTGGTACCGCCGCAGACCATTGATGGGGTTTCACTACGGATTCTTAATTTTAAATTGACGTCGTTAAAAATCTGTTTTTTATTTAAAGAATCTGGTTCTATTCGTTATCTCAATGGTCACAAATCTCCACTAATGGCATTGAGCCATCTTTAAATAATATGTTAAGCTCAGAACATATTGTAATCGGTTATTCACACGACGAAAAATTATCTTGGAGTTTTTTGTATTTAGACAGCCGCAATGACTTGTTCGCCACTCGCCTGCAGAGATATAAGAAATGAGTCACCGTGAAAAGATCTTAGTAGTAATAGGCTTTGATTAGTTTTTTACCGTTGGTGGTTTTGTTTTAACAAGCCTATGTTCAGATGATAACAAATCTGACCAGCAAATCGAAGTCGCAAGACTAGACATTATGTAAACTGTGATAGAATAAACTACGTTAGTGGGCATACCTATACTAAATCTATGATTACTTGTACAACGGATAATAATAATGATTCATTGACTTGCGGTTCGCTACATTTAAACAAAAATTTTATATATAAGGCTCGCCTGCGGCGGCCCCACAGCTGCACCTAGTTTTGCTGTTAAGCAGAGTGAGCGCTGGTTACGATTTGAATGGTGTAGTTTGGCAGAGGCATTCTTACTTAGTTCTCACGTACAACCTCACTCCTACGCAGCTCTAAACATGTTTCTGTATGACGACGACTGGTTGGACGACAAGAGGGTTCTGAGTTTCATTCCCAGCGAACAATTACGTAGGGACTTGGTTGAACTGCTGCTCTCCTGATTGAACTGTGAAGTTCGATGTTTACGGGAATTCTGAAAATACTTTTCTCATTTATGTCGCGGACGATTATTTATTATGTTCAAGCTTAAAATTTTCCTACATGGAGTAGAAATACCATAATTTTAGCAAGAAAAGTTACCTATTGAGGAACATAGCAGTTTTGAATTGAAAATAGTGAGCGAGTTCATGACGGCGCCTACTACACATAGGTATATTTGGTTCTAGGCGACTCAATTTGTTCAATATTATGGCAGCAGTTACGATGTCTGAATAGTATATTTAATGATTAAGTAACACGATGGTAGTAACTAAATTCGATAATCAGCCTCATAGAAGTAAATCGTGAATAAAAATAAACAGTGAAGGCAAACCATAGTTCACATCTAATGTTGAGCTGTTGCCAGGTTGTGTTTTTTCAATGCACACATATCAAACGTTATTGTTACATAATATACTTTATTTATTTGACATTTTATGATCACCGTATACTTAGTAATAATATCAGATTTATAGAAGATTGTACAAACGTTTTTTCTCTATCAACAAATTCATTCATTCGCAGATGAAGAGGAAACAACTGTATAAAATGTTCAAGTCACTATTTTGGGGACATCTATGGTAAGTGCCCTTTATTTCTTCTAAAATTCTTGACCTCTTTGACTACATATGTCTGTGGCAGCAATTATGATATTTCGAAAACATTGTCCGCCTAAACCGACCTCTCTATTAAGGTCGTACATGGAACATAGCTCCAACAAATGTAGCACTTGTATTTACTAATTGCATTGTTCTTGAGCTATTGTCCACGCCATATTTATGCAACCGTTATTAGAAGACATTTATGACAAAATATAAATTTGGAGGTTGGTGTATATACTACGTGTAATAATTTTTTACAGTAGTCGTACATTTAAAAAAAAATCGTTTGTTCTGTCCATAGAATTACTTGGTATAAAAATATTTACTTTCTATCTAATATTCTACAAAAAAATATATACCCGTAGCTAATACATCCTATCTTATTCTATTATTATGTATATATCTAGGTCTGCCTATGTAATTTTAGTTAATAAATTACCGACTTTTGAGGACTGCGTAAAGGAATTATTAAACTCTATCAAACTATGAAAATGGTACTACGATACAGAAGGTTGAATTCATTAATTAGCACACTTGTATTTTGTTCTCAAAATTTATTGGCTAACGTGTTTTGTCTATTTACCGAAAAACCCTAATTTATTTCATATTTTATTTGTAAAATCTCATTATTTTTCTTGATAAAATCATAGATGCCGAATATCGCGTCTTTTTTACTCGGGAGCGGCGAATATGTTGTGGCTATACCATTTGGTATACTTCCTCATCATAGCCATGGAAACATCTCGAACACAGCACGTGAGTACGGCCTTGTTTTACTGTCCTATTTAAGTTTATTAGCGTATTGTTATTAACAGCTCACTAAAAAGACCGTTTCATATCCTAGATTATCCATTGTTGGAATTGCAATGCAATGCGTTTTAACTATAAAAATTTAGTGTACATCCAAATTAAATTTGCCTTGCTTAATCAATAAAATTCTATACAAAGTATTGTAAAGTATGATAAAGGTTTGACCCAGTTATCCAAATGGCGAACACATTGTGAAGTGCTATTATGTTCCCTACAATAATTATTTATTTGGATAAGGACATTGATAGTTGTTACTAACATTACAGGTTGAATTCGAACAATATCCGGGAAATGTAAGCCTATCATTTAAAAATGATGAAGAATACCTAGGATTGAAAAAAGGTATGTGGCATACTATCACAGTCTCTATTCTCCCAGATATAAAACAAAATAAAATTTTCAAATTTCAATTTCAGATGTAAAAAAGCCACCTTTATATTCGGAATGGGCACACTGGAGTGCTTGCCAAAGCGGTCGTAAAACAAGGAGGCGACATTGCTTACGTCGACGATTTTGTGGGGATTCATTGCGCATAGAAGTAGCGAGGTACCTAGATTTAGTACTAAACATCAGTGCTCTTGAATTTTTATGACGTTACAATTCTTTTAAAGCTATACTGAAAAATATGATATACTATTTTACTAATTTATACGATATTTTTACCGACTTTATACGATACGCAAACGCCTTTACTACATTAAATTGAGACAAACTTTTTTTACTTTAAGTAAAACATTTGAAGTTGCCGACAACTTTATTTTAATTTCATTCTGCGTAATGCCTGAACAGTTCGGCTTTTATCATTATCTAAAAATTTGAAATTGAAATTGAAAATCAAGGCAAAGATTAGAAACTGTACTATTTTTGTATTTTTTAAATTGTTTTTTGTAACTAATTTCATATAAAGTTCCAGCAAGCCGTCAAAATTTACGCATTCCATTGGTCCTGGTGTCTTTTTGTATTGTTGATATATCTGGGTAGAAAAAATAGTAAAATACGTTCACGCACAAGAATTAATAAAACCTGCTCGCTGTAATCAATTTGGAGATCCAATAGCAAAACTGTGCCTTTCAAATCTCAACAAATCATCATACAAATACACTAAATATCTGTGAATGATTACAATAGACCTAAAAATGATCACGTCCAACTGAAAAACAAAGTACCGAAATAAAAAATTTAGTTTTAAAATTTACGTGGCTAAATCACGAAATATTTAATTCCAAAAATTCTAAAATGAAAAGATAGAATTTCATTAAGCTGCACAGATTACTTTACAATAGACTTTCTAACCGTTGTTATCTTAAAATTACATAAGTCGATAATAAGATCTAACTGCTCGTATCACAACTAATTTATTTAATTAGGTTCAGCAAATCTCAAAATTGTAGACATAGTATGTAAAAGACGATCATGTAGAATCACCTAGAATTTAGAGTCGTTCCGTGAAGTTTTAAGTTAGCTAACGCGAACACGGAATCATATGTTTGTAAATAACATAATGAAATCATAACAATGTAGGATTGTTTGTTTACAGATGCGATAATACACGTTGGAAGAAGTCAAAAACAGAAGAGTCAGACAGATCAGTGCCATTCCATAAACAACAAGAACAAATCATAATTGTAAGCTTGTGACTTAAAAATAAATCTTTTTGCAGATCTCTGGCAGGTACCGAAGTGCTTCTTTTGTACATATTATTTTGTGAGAACTTTATCCGTTATAACGCTATAGTACCTTATGCAAATAAAGTTGGATAATAAGACTTGTTTTTAAGAGCTCTTATATTATTTGCCTAAAAATCACACATTAGAGAATAAATAAACTTGCAATGACTTTTATAGAGTCTGTCAGAACTACATATTCGTTGAAATAAGAACAAAAAAAGAAATTTGCTGAAGTTGTGATAACTTATCTATACAACTTTTTTGATGTACGTTTATAAGTATATCACTCATCATACTGCCTAACAGTCGTAATGGTGTTTTATACGTATTATGTATATTTATGTATGGTTACTCAAACTCAAATATAAACTGAAATGTAGAAGTAAATTTTAATAGATATATAGAGGAATGGATGTACTGACTTTTCTGTAGCATAACGAGTCAAAATTGTAACGAGGTGATTTCAGTACATTGAAAATATTTTTGAAAATCGAAGTATTTCTATTTAAAGGCTCTTGAACACATTTTTTTTAATTATTGTCTCTATGTTTGTTTGCCAATCACGCAAAAACTGCTGAATAGATTTGAATGGCATGTTCACAGTTACATATGGTTAGACTTAAATTCTGCGATATGTTCCATCGGTAGATACAGTAGAAAAACAGGTAAATACCTTGCATACCTTCATCGTACACACCGCCATCGTACACGAAAGAGATCTATTTAAATGGTTTTATTGTTTTTTAACTTTTATGCAACATCATGGTTGCGGGCTATGGCCCGCATTGTATGCATGTGTATTTATTATTTACTAGGACTATGGTCCTAGTACACAAACGATGGTGCAAGTGTAATAAGTAGGGTTAGATAACAAGGGTTACTTAACCGTTATATTAATTGCAATACCATGTTCAATTTTCGTAGCCTCAAGCGCGTCAGATGGACGATGGAGTTCAAAAAAGGTTTCGAGGGTTTTCGCTTTGGAGTCCGTGGAGTACTTGTTCCCGAAAATGTACGACGGTTCGACGAAGGTAAGGAAACATTATCACGTATGCAATTATTAATTAATCCCAGTTTTCTTTTCACTCCCTTCAATAGAAAGGTTACTCGTTATCATCATAAGGAAGGAGTATAAGAAGTAGGAGTTAATTTTACCATAATAAAACACGAAAGTCGCTCTACATTGTTTCATATTATGACAGTCATATCAGGCAATTTGAAATTTCGGGCAACCCACATTTATCATTTATGGGATTCCTTTTCATATGCGGTATATAAGTACATTAATATATTCTATGGACTCCTGGACATGAGTTAAACAATGAACCGCAGGTCTGATTTTACTGTCTTTATTGATTTGCTTTGGGTTTTGTTAGTTCGGGTGGAAATTCGTAATGCATATATTTTATTTTGTAATGCATATATTCCCGATAAGAGACTTGAAATTTTTGAACATGTCTAGCTCCCATTCGGATGACAACGTAACAACGAACATTTACGTAAGTCCATAAGAAGAAAATTACATTTCGAACATGGTTTTGAAATATTCTTAACCATTAAAAAGTATATATTTTTGTGTAAAATTATTTTACTAAAAGTGAACATTTTTTTGTTTATTGACAAGGTTTGTCCGGTAGAAAATAAAAACATTAATCTGACGTATAATTTTTTATTTTTACTAATTGTTAGGCCACCCTTATTTATGCATTTATTTTAAAGATTTTTTTTCTTCACATAGCATTAATAAAAATTATTGTAACTTTTCTGTTCACTATTTATCTATTGAATTAAATTGGTCTGGCAGTCACGTTAGTATTTAACTGAAGTCACCCAAGACAAAATTAACGAGTGCCATTCGCTGCAAATATGTACATACTTAACCAAAGTCTGTCCAAACTAAATTAAAAAAGTCTTTTGCTACAAATTGCTGAGAGCCAGGTTCTATTTTATTTTATGGAACAATGTAGTGGAATAATTATGTTGTGTTATGTTATTATTATGGATGTTTAGTAATTAAAAACTATAAAATATGTCTCTACGCATACTCGTAGTAAACACAGATAGGTACAGTGTAGTTTCTTTCTTTCTTACGAATATAAAAGCTTTTAATAATTCTAGTCCATGTTTAAGTGAAATATCTAAATGGTTTTTAATTATTATCTTCAACGTCGTTCTAGGTCAGGTCAAGTTCCACGTTGAAAGAGCTTTTACTTTTTAAATTTTCTGCTGTCGTAGATTCTGTCAGAAATGGACTCTGTGCGGGCGGAAGGTAATTAGACAATCGGCTTACTGCTATTTGGAAGGAAGCTCTTGCCAACTCTGGATACGGAGTAGAATGCAGAAGCGAAAGGACCCAGGTGAAATTGCACATAGGTACCTAGCTAACACTTTTGTCTATTAACACTGCAGTAGAAATTATGAATATCTCGATTAGTTTATTTGACGATTAATTTCGATTGCAAAATTAATACTCTTCGACAATTGCATCCTGCGCTTTATCACACAATGCTTGCGTAGTGCGTATATAGGCAATAGAATCGACCGGCATGAAGCTCTTGAGTTCTTTACTTCTATCCGTCACGCCGGTAAAAATCCTCTCTGATTCATTTCAATCAGTATCACGTTGGCTATATGCCAAGTGCCTAACATCTTAAGCGATTAGCTAGTAGTTTTGAAACTAATAAAATTTACAGTTCTAAAGTGAATTTTAAGTTCGCAGTATCGTCTCTCGAGGCAGTTTAATGTTAATTCATATTTATTAGCATTTTATTTTACTAAAACAAAAACCAGTCGTGTTCTTTACGTCTTTAATCTGATTAGGTTGCTGCTGCTGTTTGAAATAATATCGTAGAACGATAGAAAACAAAACTTCAAGTCTGGGGCATATAACTTTTTTATATATTAAAGAATTAACAAAGGAGCATACAAGCTACCCAATGTTAGGTGATCAATAAAGTCTATAGACCAAAAGCGACATTTATAAGTCCTATCTGAGGTCATACGCACGTACATTTCTACCACTGAGGACTATGTTGGAAAGTCTTCTGTACAGTGTATTCTGCCTTACCGCTATTTAGCCGTAAACTACGAATGATTAAATCCACGAACCCACAAATAATGAAGTCAGTATCTTCTTTGGCTGAGTTAGCATTGCTCTATAGTAATAAGATTTTTCAATAAGATTGTGATAAAGCTGTGGATTCCTCTGGCGATGTACGTGATACTTCATGATGGTAATGAAGGCAATGCCCATTTATCGAACATAAGGTGAGCAAGAAGCACTGAATTGTTACTCTTGAAATGGTGAAAATAATTATAATATTATGCATAGCATCTGAAAACAAACTGATCGTGACTGCTCCGAGAAATGATATACGTGCACAGCGTGCAAAGACAACAAAAACTATTTCCGTCCTATTCATGTATTCTGTACGTTTTTTATTTGTTTTCAATATTACATTTCATTGTTACCACATCCTTGGTAGTAGTACAATCGACTGCAGGTTCTACGTAAAGAGTTTTTTGAACAAAGCTGCATTAAGCTCCGTTAACTCAGAATTCTAGTGTTCTTAAAGTATTTTTAGTAAGGTAATTAAGATAGTATGCACTTATGAGTATTTAAAATTGAAGGATATGAAGTAATTCACGTTGTAAATGTTTATTATTTAAAAAAAGTAGATTTCGCAAGACTCCAAGTGATGCCATCTCCAAAACCGTCCAGGCTTCCTGAGGATTCTAGAACCCTTTCGACTGCGCAACCACAGTGTGGCAGGTTAGGCCGGTACAGAAGTTCACCAAGAACGCGGATTCGAGCCCGTATGCATGATATGATCCGCATCATTGGAGGCAGACCCGCACCACCCGGGAAATGGACGTGGCAAGTGGCTGTGCTTAATCGTTATAAGGTTAGTAAATGAAATATCAGGTAAGATTTTAAGAATTCTTTTAACTAAAAACTTTAATAGTTTAGTCATTTGACACGAATTAAACACGGATATACACTAATTTTAATATTTATTATTATTGTTATAAGCAGAATAGTAAACGAGCATGCAGGCCACCTGATGTTAAGTGGTCCCTGCAGCCCATGGACATCCACACCCGAGGTTGTGTGTGGATACGTTGCTACTCCTGAGGACTACGTTGGAATGCCTCCCGTCCAGTGTCGTCTGCCTAACTA
>DWKW01002091.1:0-11504 GCA_018250115.1 Doberes anticus
CATAAGATTGAACGGAAAGGTATTTTGGCTGTAAGGCCAAGAAAAATACCTGACCGAGAATCTAAGCGATATAATGTACTAATTGCATTTTCTTAATAAATGTGATTTATCGACTGTTTAGATAAATTGCATTGCAATCGAGCCACTTTGCAATGTTACCTCATCAAGTATTCGTTACACGCGCGATCACGATTACACTTATAATATGGCCTTGACTTTATGACTGACTGATCCGCTTGCGTATACTAGTGCACTTGAAATAAATGTTATATATTTTTTTTAGCGTATGTCTATACGCTTGAAATAAATATTAAATTAAATCAAATAAAAAATAAAAAGAATTCAAGAGTACATATACCTACTTATGAACTTGAAATGATTATTCGATATTTTTGTAACGTATACCTACTTATGCACTTCGAATTAATATTAAGTTTTTAAAGCGTATACTTTGGACTTGAAATAAATATTAGATACATTGTACTCGTAATGTAAAGTTGTGCACTTGAAATATATAAAAAAATCAGCGTATACTTTATTAATTTTTTTAAGTTTACATTATTAAAACACGCATACTATCGCCTCGCTTTTCGTATCATCAATTTTGTATTGAAAAACCACCCAAAAATAATTACTTATTTGCTATTGATTTATTATTGTTTGTTTGTAGGGGAACAATAATCAGTCGTTGATGATGATGACTGTTTCCATCCATTTCAATTATTCAACAGACTAGAAATAGTCACCGAATATTGACCTTGAATGCGAGCGACTGGAATATTGAAAGGATTCCTTTATTAAAAACGACCTTGCAGGCCATCCGGCTGATAAACTCTATCCAATTATCTCTTCGTGCCGCTTAGTGGCTGGCTTAACCGCGGGCGAGGAACTATAGTAAATTAAAGTGAATGTTTTTACGAAAAGATATGATCATTTAAATGTCAGCAGGCACTGTTATGAGAGTAATGATTATAGAGGAAATTGTTGAGGAAACCGTTTAACCGAAGCTGAACTTCGATCATATTTGGTTAGGGTTTGATGGTGGTAAAGCCAGGCCCTAAAGCAACAGTGTGAGAACCACTGGTTCTCGGTTTGAAGGGTTAGTCTGGGTAGTTAGGCAGAAGACACTGGATAGGAGGCATAGGAATGCCTCCTGAGGACTAAGTTCCTACTTAATTTGCAACGCATTCACATACAACCTCGGATAGGACTTCAGTCCTAGTTAAGGTTTGATGTGGACCTCCATGGGCTGCAGTCACCGTTTGACATCGGGTGGCCTTCATGCTCGTTCGCTAATCTTTAATAAAATGTTAATAAAAAAACTCACTTGTTACTTCGCTAACACACACTTTTAAAACTATTTTTCACTTTAGTACATGTAAAACTAAAAACTATAGAAGTGATAGCTTATCGTTTATAACACCACGGTGGAACACGCCGCTTAACGAAATGGCCGTAGGTACAATTAATTTTATCAACATGCCGAAGTTAGCTTTATACGTGAGATTGCATATCTCGCTGTTTATGATGCGGTGAGCAAGCTTAATGTCATTCGAGAAACACATAGCTTTAGATGCGCTTATATAGGTTACCTACGCAAATAACATCTAAAATTGGCCAAGTGCGTCTCGGAGTACCCACAGTGAAGGATTCAAATTCGTTAATAATACATAAAAAATATGTATTTATGCATTATACGCACTATTCATTTTATCGACTGCACAAATAAGTGTATATTTCATAGTATATCTCAAAGACTGTGAGAAATAAAGTCATTTCTGCTGTCGTTAAGTGTAATATGACGCAATATTCAAGCTAAAATATCCCATATCTCAAAAACTGCACGACATAATATCTAATTTTTTTAAGTTCTGTGACCTCATTTTTTTTCAGATTTCAAATCAGTGACTGTAGGCAAGGTTTCGAATCCTGCGGTGCATTGCTCGAACGTAGTTTTTTTCTCCATGTTATGTGTATATTCACCAATTATCAGTTGCTTTGCGGTAACAGAAAACATCATGAATAAACCGCAGGCTTCACGACTTACTAAAAGCTCTTGATAATTCTTTAAGTCATGCAAAGTCCGCAAATCCGGTCTTGACCAGATTCGTATACTGTAACCTGGTTGTATGAACTGTAAGGTCCTAGCTGAAATTGTATGATATCCAGTGATTATGTCCGTGGTTTGTAGTAATCATCTCATTACTTCTATTACGTAAAAAATAACGATACAGTAAATGAGTCAGTTTAAACAGACAACAAAGTCACGATGTTACATTATTAATTTATGAATTCAAACACAAGCAAAACTTAGGTACCTGAAGGGAATTAATAACATTTTAGTACATAATAAAAATCCATGTCACGCGAACAATAAACCACCCTATCCTCTGAATTTGAGGAGCCAAAAAACAACATCAGGACACATTTGCAAGCACGTATTCGGTTCATTCGCGACAACAAACACAATTTTCTACCACGTTCACGTTACTCTAGAATCAAATAGGCAAATATTGATAAAAGCAAAGCCGATCGACTTGGCAGATGTCGCAGCGATGGAACGCACCCTCCATATAATTTAATGTCGAAAGGGGAATGACAATAGCTATCGATTCCTTCTGGCCCCGGGGAAATCGGCTCTTCATCACCGTTTTACACTATCATAGCGGAACAACAGTTTATTATGATCAAAGCTAGTATTTTTACGCTTCGTAAGAACATGCCATTTCACCAAAGGGCACAGAGTATTTCTTAGTAGACGAGAGTCTACTATCTTCCCTCTATCCATCATCTCCAGTGACTAATAACTTGACAATAACAATATGGCTTCCAGCTTTCTTTAATACTGATGATGATGAAATAGATTCGCAACATGCTCATCCTCATGGTCATACTTTTACATTTAGTATTTTTTGATTTCAGTCACCAATATTGATGAGGACACATTGGTGTTACGTCTGCTTGTTCACTGATGGATTATTTAAAACTAACCGCACCCTTCAAAACAAAACACAGCAGTGCTCACATTGCTGATTTACGGTAAAAATATGTGTATTTGTTTCATTGATAAACACCGTTCGAACCAAGATAAAATTTTGGTTTCGAATTGTTAGTACATTTCTGTTTACAATAAATTGTCGATCAAAAAGTACGCTACTCATAAATTTTCAGCAAAAAATAAGATCTAATGAAAGCAGTGAAACAATAGCAAGTGAACAGAATTAATGGAATAGAAATTGAAGTTCCGCACGCGACCTCATTGTTTCCTATCACGTCATAATTCTAATTCTGGAGCGGAACCCGACTCTGATTCTCAAGGAATTGACGTTGAATAATTAATGGTTTTGGGGTAAGCGTCCCTAATGTTCCCGTTTGACTGATTGTTGTCGAGGAATTGGTTCGGTGCTGAAATGAACATCTTGTTATCGCTAATTTAATCAACCGCACCTTGTAAACCCTTGGGATATTTTGTTTCAGTCTAATGATGGGTCTAATTTCTAATGAATTTGATGTGACTTTAATGAGTTCTCCTTATTGTTTCTTGATTCGTCGAAATTAAAGTCATTGTTCCAGAATATTTTCGATTGTTAATTTGTTCGGTGGTTTATTTTTTCTGATGTAATTTAAAAACATTGGTACTTCCTCACAAAATTTGTTCCACTTTTTCATAGTCTTCGAAGTATAAGATGATTTATTTTTTTCGAAATAGACGTTGACATAAAATTTTTGTCAATCGTTCATTTCATACTTTTCAACAATTCCCGATTCCCCGTTTTCAAACAAATCTTCGTAACGAGTCATCGTTACTTTTACGTTCTTTAAAATTCTATATTGAATAACCCCAGTTCCCAAGTGAGAAATAATCAGAAAGTATTTCTTAATTTTTCATTCAGCTCAGTGCGCCACCGGAGTCCCTCGGGTTTACTTTTACTTAACGAAACCTTATTTAAAATAAACAGGGCGGTGTAAACGGGAGACGTGCCTCAAATTCGGAACGCTTCAATAACGCTTTATTATTTTCACTGGTAATAACAGCTTTCAACGTGAAACGTTTTTCTTTGGTCAATACTGTTAGAGTTAGAACTGAAAGGTAGTTGAACATCGAAACGTACTATGATTTATTTATCGCAGCATTGAGCATTAAAATGTGTAATTAAATAAACGTTAGCTTTGAAACTATGCTAACTATTATCAGGACCTATTGCTTTGTAGTATTACTTCCCTTTAATTTTTATAAACGCACTTAGTTTTCTTTATTTAACGTCTAACAGGCGATATTCTTATAACCGTAACATTAATGTTGAACTAAGCGATCTAGTTAAGTCTTTTACGACTTAACATAGTTGCGATCTCTAATCTCACTAGCACTTACTGCACGATACGGCATCTATTGCTCTTATGAAGTTAATTATGCTTTACTGCTTTTATAGCATAGTCAATTAGTGCATGTTATTATCATATCAATATGTAAGAGGAAATAATTAGGACAGCAGAAGTCAATTTTGATAAAAGTAATGTATAATGGCTTCTGATTTTCCCATAGTTCACCAGTTCAAACAACCATTTCATCTGCAATTCATGAAACTGGTCTTCAGAAATATTTATGGACATCTCACAGTTGACCAAAGACATAATTATAACAAAAATATTTTTAAAAAAGAACAGCAAACATTTTTTTTTATTTACTCCGTATCTGCTGGAATTCCGATTTTCCGCATACTGTCCAATTTAAAAGAATCTATATCATTTTAAATCTCATAATCTACTTAATACCCAGTACAAGCAATATAATTCCTACTTTAACATATGCATGGCACAATCGTTTGCAAGAACCAGGTATTTAATTTCTTCTGTTTATATGTATCTAACCATATTACGTTGGACTTCCACGTTATCCATACCTGCATACTTTCAATTACCACAAACACCGTAACTGCTTCAGTGGTCCATTATACTTTCTGCAAACCCATTACGAGGGACCATATACCCGCCTTGAACAATGCCCGACACCAAAAATTTAAGTAATAAACGACGCCTACAAACGGATCACTGACCAAATAAGACTTTACACCAATTTCATTGACTTTATGAACCAAAATCTTCGACTTTATGTACCATTCCGTTGTAACAGAGACATTGTGACACCGGATCGTGTTGTTTATCGAAAAGTATCGGATCATTGATTAAATAAACTCCGGTATAAAACGTTTAATTGAAAATCGCATATCACTGTTCCTTAAACTCGTTGGACAGACATAAAGATAAGATCGACGAATCATGAATTTTGTAATTAAATTCGTAACCCTTTATAGCTAGTATCACCTTTAATGATAAGCTACAAGCGATAAAAATGCTGTTTTCTATTTTCTACGAAATATTTTACAGTAAAAACCAACTTTTTGAAATTGTTACTATTGTGAAATTGTAAGGGAGCAGTTTCTGTATATTGAAAATATTTTGGAAACCAAACTGATTTTACTATTTCTATTTCTAAACACGGAACGATTTTGTTTTGAATTGTTGTCGGTTTGTATGTATGTTTGCCAATCACAGAAAAACTGAATAGATTTGAATGGCAGTTACAGTTTAAATAATTGTCGGTGGCTCGGTATTCAAATCCTGGCACGCACCTCTAAATTTGAAAATATTTATAATTGTTGCTAAATTATCTGCGTATTAAAAATTATTTATCACCAAAATGTTCTCAAAGGCCTCTGAAATCCACCAATCGGCACTTGGCAAACGTTGTGGACTATGGCCTAAACACTCTCATCCCTGAGGGTAGACCCGTGCCCAGCACTGGGCCAATCATGGATTGATGATGATGATTGTCAAATTTGCGGAATTTCACTTATCTCATACTGTCCACAGTTGCCTAATATTAAGTGCTGTTACTTTTCTACGTCATATTATTATCTCTCATCACGTACCACCTGACGGTGAAACAGGTCCCTAACACAGCGCATTGGGAATAAATTATCTCGACTAATTAAATATTGAACAACTTCCTAACTCGATCCGTCACATTTAACACTTTCAATTATACATTTACACATTAATACAGCAAACTAGCTTTCAATTAAGTTCGCCTTTATTATTTCTCTGCATCTATCGGGTATAACCGATCTTTCGTTTCTTTGTATTTGACATGTTTTATATTTATCTCATTTTGATTTTATGTTTGTTTATACCGTTGCCTACCGCCATAATACCCTTAGGCGACAGTTTATCTATATAAGATCTTATATTTGTTAATTTAGTATAATTCATATAAATAAGTGAGAAAGCTTAGTGGTTTAGAATGTCGATCTCCTTTTCCGGCAGATCTGAGTTCGAATCTCTGCGAAACCTCAATTTTTTCCGAACTTATCTGTAGATTTTAAGTTAATTAACAGTGAAGGAAAACACTGTCAGAAAACCTGCATGCCTGAAAGTTCTCCATAATGTTTTCAAAGCCATGTGAAGTTCGCCAATCGGTACTTGACAAGTGGTGGAACCCCCTAAAACCCTCTCATCTCTGATAATAGCACTCTTCCGATTGTAGAACTCTTCTTTTGTTCAGTATTTCATTAAATTTTCGTAAATAAAATCATATTATTATTACACTATAGTACGCGATATCAAAAGTCAATAAATTTATTAACTTGTCTTTTACGTCAAAATCCGAACGAGCTAACGTATATTTGTTGTTGAAAGAAACTCATAAAAGAGAAAATTGATATGGGGATGTAAATTTTATGTCGGTCTATTACAGCCCCATATAACTGACAAGGCCTAACGAGGCTCATGAAAAAGTTAGCCAATTTGTTGTCTTAGCCAAGTTTACGTGTTACGTTTGGAGCCAATATTTCTCCGCCTCCGGGCCTTCACTTTATTCTCTTTTTGATGGACGTCTAGAATTTATTAAACCTCTTTTTATTTCATGTTTTTTTTTCAACAAAATTGCAAACGAGCATCCAGGCCACCTGATGTTAAGTGATCACTCCTTAAACCTCAACTAGGACGGAATTCCTATCTGAGGTCGTACGTGGATGCCTTGCTACTCCTGATGACTAAGTTGGAACGCCTCCTGTCCAGTGTCTCCTACCCAACTACATGCCCTTTGTCCTGAAACATAGCATTTCTGACACTTCTGCTTTACGGCAGAAATAGGTACAGCAGGTGAGCGTTTGACATAAGACTCTACCATCATTAGATCCCATCAGTAATAACTGCACTTTTTTGTACTTCATCACTTGTACTTATACTTGGCATATTCTTTAGTCTTCATTTTTAACACTAATTCTGAATATCATGTGTTTGAATTATTTTACTTATTATTGTCCTATAACGTATGTAACGAAGTTTTAAATTTGGACACATATTTCATGTTAAATTTTATGTACATTACGCAATTTTAGATTCCACGAATCTCTGACATAATCATTATAAATATATGCTTACCTGCCGCGTAAATAAAATAAACGTAATGGCGAGAATTTGCTAGTTGTGACATCATCGGCAAATTCAGTCGGTCAATATTGATAGTTTGATTATCACGGTTTATTAGCCTTGTCCTCTAAAGTTGACACAAATGAACATTAGCGTATTTGATGATATATTATATTTTAGAATAATTTTCCGTGTGAAATGAACCCTCACTCTTTTTTGTTCTTTTTATTCTCTTCGCCGATTTGAAGGATCTATTAGCTTCCATTCTATGAAGCTTATTTGTATCGTCGTTCTTCGTAGTATCAAAACTAGATAGCTCCCACGCAGTTGACCTGACAGCAAGTTTTCGTGTACACTTGCTTCGACCAACAACTAAGCCAGTTACTTCATGCTAAGCGGCCGGTCCAAATGCTGCAGTTGCAAATTTATTGCTAAATTACCATTTATTACGCCCTGATGGAGTTATGAAACCACTATTAGATGGTGACCGTGATTGCTTTATGAGTGTACGTTGATATGTATCGCTAAGTTTGCTTTATTTATCACCATCGGTTTATTAGGCGTGGTTAATTATTATGGGCTCTTTGATATGTTCAATTCTGTATAATTAAAATCATGGGACTTAATCCTATTTATACGTTGAAGTATTTACTTCATGTGCTAATAGATGATGCCCGCGACTTTGCCCTCGTTTAGGCCAAACAACACATATTTTATTGTATACAAAACTTTATGTTTACATTTAGGACTTCAATGTTTTTACAACAAAGTATCGTTGAACTATTATCCCACGGGAACACATTACAAAAATAAAAAATATCCTATGAGTTAATAAAGTTTTTTTTGACCCCGCTTCGGTGGGTCGAGGTTCAAACTCCGGCACGCACCTATAGAGGTGCACCTAGAGAAATAGTTCTCTAAATATTATTTATTCAAAATTCTCGAAATTATGTGCGTATTATTAATTAACTATCACTCGCTTGGCCAGCGTGGTGGACTATGGTTTAAACTCTCTCATCTCTGAGAGGCGACCCGTGCCCAGCTGTGGGACGATATTAGGTTGATGATGATATTAATTTTTGTTTTTTTAGCGCGTTTATTTCATGCTTTATCATATTTTTTTTTATATAAAACTCTGTTCTATAAAGTAATTTTCCAAAAGCTAGGCTCTATAAAGATTTATTTCAGCTGTTTATTCAGCTATACTTTCGCAAGTCTGTGTGTTAAATATGACACTTTGTACCGCCGCCAACCGCATTGCAGCAACGTGGATTACGCTCCAACACTTTGAACAGATAGAAGAGCTTTATCGGGAAATGTGACAGTCTCCTTTACGAGAAACGAAGATGTACGAAATACTTTAAAGTTGAACAAAACTTGGGTAGCGTAACGTTATCTCCTAAGTATCTGATGACTTATAATAAGTTACTGTAACTAAAGTTGTAACTGATTCGTGTCGTAAACGAAGTGTTTGTAAAACTTTTTTATCCAAAATATTTTTTTCGAAGTTTTGGCTGTTTGGTGACGAAGTGATTTAATTCGGGCTTTACTAATTTAAAATTATATATCAAGACAGTTAAAATGGTATTTGACGCAGGCGGAAGTCTAGAATATTTATAAATGTTAAGTTTGTAATGTTTAAGTTTTGGCACACAGACAATTTGCTGGATATATAGGATACTTTTGGATATATTGTGTCCTGAGATATCAAAGGATTAGCTGAAGTCGCGGGCAATAACCGGTATTATGATGAAATAAACAATGAAAAACAATGAAGTGATTATATTAATTAGTCCTCAAGTGTTACATTTTTTTATGTTAATAGAATACGAGCGAGAGAATATAATAGCAAACGAGCATGCAGGCCACCGGATGTTAAGTGGTCACTGCAGCCCATGGACATCTACATCAAACCTCAACTAAGACGGAAGTCGTATCTGAGATCGGATGTGGATGCGTTGCTACTCATGAGGACTAAGTTTGAATGCCTCTTGTCCGGTGTCTTCTGCCTAACCACACCCTTCAAACCGAAACACAGCGTTTCTCACACTGTCGCTCCACGGCAGAAATAGGTGTAACGGTGGTGCCGCCGCAAGCGAGCCTTCGACATAAGACTCTATCACCATCAATCTGATTAGATTTTGAAGTCGATCTGTATATCTTAATATCATCTATTATTGTCCCACTGGGCACGGGTCTCCTCTCAGTGATGAGAGTCTTCAGGCCATAGTCCATCACGCTGGCCAAGTGCAGATTGGCGGACTTCATATGCCTTTGAGAACATTTAAGAGAACTCTCAGGTGAGCAGGTTTCCTCCCGATGTTTTCCTTCCATGTAAAGCGAGTGATAATTAATTTATAGTACGCACATAATTTAGAAACAATTATAAATAACAATTTCTAAATTAAGAGGTGTGCGCCAGGATTTGAACTCCGCCCCACCAGAGCGGAAGGTCGAGGTTCTTAACCACTAGGCTATCACTCACTTAAAGCTTATATTATATCTTAATATAGTACTTCAGATAACATCTACATTGAATCAAAAGAACATACTTCTGCCGCGTAAAATTGGGCTAGCTTTTTGTCCCAAATTTTTTAAATTATTTTTCGAATTTTCGACGAATCGAGTTTTTCTTTATCTTACCACTTTTTACCCAAACTAATCGATCTAATACCTACAACTCGATTAAAATATCTCGATTCGTTATTCGCTACATGTTTCTACGTACTACTTTCGACTGATAATAGCACGGTCTCGTATTCAAACTTGCATCGTTACGTGATAAAATTTCTTGTACCTTCCACGAGTAATGTGCTCGCGACATACGTTTAAAGACAAAGGAACCTCTCAATTAGAACCAAACACGATTCACATAGCCAGTGCGTTCGCGTTCCTGTTAAACAGGATCCGACGTTCGAAAACTAGACGCCGTCCAGTTGATGTTTCCGAGAAAATTATATACCGACATACAATCATACATACCACTCGAAGCATCAATCGAATCGATGAAGCGTGAAAGCAATGCATCTCTTTCCATCCCGGCAGATAAATGATGCACGAGCAAGATGGTATTAGCGAGGAGAAGGGCAGAGACCACGCCTACCCGATCGAACTGATAATGGAACGAAACCCGTTCTGCGCGGGCGCATACGATTTTTATCTCGTCATGACTCCAGTTCGCGATCACAGCGCGTGCTCCTGCTTTGTATTAAAATTATCTTTATAGCCTCGAACGTGGGAGCAGATGATATTCGTTTTAAATTCTCGAATTACAGAATGACTCGTGCACGATGTGAGGACGTGATGAGAGTCATTGGCACTTTAATAACTTGGCCGTTTGATGAGACGATTGGAACAGTTGAACAGTTTAGATTGCTAAGAGTAAGGATAGATTGAGCGATATTGTTAATGTTATAAGAGCAGGATGGAGCGTTCAGGTCATCTTAGTCTGTAATCAATGGAAAATCAATTCAAAGTCAACGAGATTGGAGTCTTATCTGTGGTAGGATGTTGATGCGTTGCAAGTCCTAAGGAGTAAGTCGGATTCCTTCAACTTAATGCTTATTGCCAACCACTATTGCTTTGCACTAGAAATTGGTGTGGCTGTAGACCTACGCAGTCAAGAGAAGTCAGGCTTAATTTAAATGATTTCAGAACATACTTTTTGATGTGATGATCTTAGTCTTCAGGAAACATCTACTTTAAATAGGATTTCAGACCTGTTGTTATCATCACTCGCTAAGGGGTTAGAAATTAACTGTCACTCGCTTTAACGATGAAGGAAAACATCGCGAGTAACTGCATGCCAGACTGTTCTCAAAGGCAAGTAAATTCCGTCAAACCGAACTTGGCCAGCATGGTGGACTGTGGCCTAAACCATCGGATTGATAATGATGAGGCGAGGGAAACATATACTGTTTTACTTGAGACCTGATCATCATCAACCCATTATTGTTCCACTGCTGGGCACGCGTCTTCTCACAGAGATGAGAGAGCTTAGGCCATAGTCCACCACGCTGGCCAAGTGCGGATTGGCAGACTTCACATGCCTTTGAGAACGTTATGGAGAACTC
>DWKW01002092.1:0-11503 GCA_018250115.1 Doberes anticus
AATCGGACTTTTTATTTTATTTTATATTAACCGAATCGCAAACGAGCATCAGGCCACTTGATAATTAAGTGATCATTGCAGCCAATGGACATCCACATCAAACCTCAACTAGGACAGAAGTCCTATCTGAGATTGTATGTGGATACGTTGCTACTCTTCAGGACTACGTTGGAATCAAGTGCAGTGTCTTCTGCCTAACTACCCTTACAACCGAAACACAGCAGTTCTCACACACGTTTATTCGCTTCACAAAATATACTATAGTCATTTAAATCAGATGTTTACTAACGAGGCCACGTCATGTCTATGCTAACAAAACCTTTAATCGAGGAACATTTTTATTTCCAGTATGTCACGTGTCAGCAAGTAACGTTTAACTTAACGGCAGCTATTACGTTGGCTGAGAGCTATTAACGTACGGTTACATCCGGCAATCTCGGTCTTCCACTGTGAACTAACAGGAACTTTGACTAAGTGAAAACGGTAAATTATGGTACATAATGAATATTTACTGGGAAAGCAATACATTTTATAATAGTACAGAATATAAGTTAATGTCACTGATCACCAACCCATTACTGTCATCATCAAGAGCTGATTGGCGGACACATACTTTTGGGAACATTACCGAGAACTCCTATGCATACAGATTTAATCACGATGTTGTCCTCGACCGTTAAAGCAAGTAATAATTAATTTCTGATACACATATAATTTCGAAAAATTGTGGAGATTATTAACCACTAGGCTATCACTCACTTAAAACGACACTGATTGGTATAAATGGTAAATGTACAACAATTGCTTTACTTTAGGAAATAAAGCAAAGTAAAACCAGGTTGAGTCAAAAAAATTAATCGAAAAGGCACTTTGTTACGCGTCGTGTAGCTGAATTGAAGAAAAATTGTTTCTTTATAATAATATCTAACAATAACCAATATTTCCATGGGTTGTTAAATTAGAGTTAATAAAACCGCATTATCATCCCAGTCATCATTTTAGCGTGGAGGTAGTACATAAAGCCAAGTGAATACGATAGACTTTAAAGATTTATTAGATGGACTTTTTTGATTTGTTTATTGAGTTAAGAAACAATTTATTATTTAAGAGGATTGTAATAAGATTCTTATTACGTTTGATACAGTTTTTAGTCAAGCAAATAATTCGATTTATAAAATAAAGTTACTTCTAATAGTAGTGTGGGTAGTATTTTTTTTTTATGGTAATAGAATAGTAATGGAGCATGCAGGCCGCCTGAAGTTAAGTGGTCACTGCATCTCATGGACATCAACATCAAACCTTAACTGAGACGAAAGTCCTATCTGAGGTCGTATGGGGATGCGTTGCTACTCAGGAGGACTAAGTTGGAATGCCCCTTATCCGGGTGTAGTCTGCCTAACCACACACTTCAAACCGAAACACAGTTGTTCTCACACTGCTGCTTTACTTTCGTCGTATTGCAATAATTTTATTTTCTCAAACAAAACGTTCGCTTCAGAGCAATCACGATCTCCCAACATCAAGCCCTTAAGATGGGCTGAAGAAATGAGGATCCCAACACAACAATCCTTGTAAAAATAAAGTTGTTATTAGTAGACGGTAAAAGGAATGAAAGCACACATAAAACTCTTATGTATACTGATAGGATGCTTAAGTAACATTAACTTGTGGCATAAGGGACGACAGTCATTAACTTTTATAGATACGAATACCAACCCCGCGGAAACAACGTTAACGAGTATTTTTTACATATTACTTAAACCGGCAGACGGCACACTTAAATGGTTAACGTCTCCTAAGGAAATACGCAACACCTTTTATGGTGGTAGAGTCTTATGTCGAAGGTTCGCCTGCGGCGGCACCACCGCTGCAACTATTTCTGCCGTAAAACAGCAGTGTGAGAACTGCTGTGTTTCGGTTTTAAGGGTGTGGTTAGGCAGAAGACACCGGATAAGGATTCCAACTTAGCCCTTATGAGTAGCAACGCATCCACATGCGACCTCAGATAGGACTTTCTTCCCAGTTAAGGTTTGATGTGGATATCCATGGGCTGCATTCAACACTTAACATCAATTGGCCTGCATGCTCGTTTGCTATTCTATTAACATAAAAAAAAACAATATTATCATAATTAGTGGTGATCAGCAAACTTACAACATTATCCAAATCTGAAAAAATTGCAAAGATTTTCCTATCATCGCACGGTGTGGAGTGACTACCACTAGATGCTATTTTCAGAAGCGAGTGTAATTTATGAAGAAAAGTTCAATTGGCTGCTATCAACAAATGCTGTAAAAAATCCATAAAAACCATTTAACATATTTAAAGTATTAACCGTTTTTGCTTGTAAAATATATTCATTTTGGACATAATACGTGTAATTTTTTTTCTTGATTTGGTATTCGATACGCGGCCGAATATTGCGAACTATTAAACGGCCAAATAAGCCGAATACCGAATAGTAACCGAATATTCGTAGCATATCTAGTCGTAACGAATCGCTAACTACGCCATTTCAGTCACAATACCGCAAATTGTACCGAATGTAGAGAAATCCATCGCTCTACCTTCTATCTGAATGATATGAGGAAATGTGGTTTGTGGTGATAGAGGGAATTTTTCATTTCGTAATATTGAGTATTGTTATAATTTGCAGGATTTGATATAAATTTCATCAAATCTATATTGTTATTTATAATTTTAAATAAATCATACGAAAATAGTAGCTTGATAGGTATGACTTGTATCCAATACTAGATTAAGCTTGTTTTATGATGTCCGTGATATGATAGGCCAGTCTGAATTAACTCGGCTCGACTAATCGTGAGTTAAATAACGTTTCACACGCATAGCCCCACAATAGAATGTAACCTGTGTCGCGGGTCCCTTGGACACACACAGAAACAAGCACACAAACACCCAGACCAGCTACAGAAATCTGAATTCGACATTCAAATTTCTGCCCCACTGCGAATTGAACCCAGGACCCACCGAACGGCAGACCGTACGTTGACCACGGCGCCATACGGGTATGAAATACACAACTGGTATGAATAAATAAAATAAATATAAATATACAACGTATCGACGAACCACGGTCGCTAAGTCAACGTAACGCGCCTTCGCGAATTCGACGTATCGGCGATAACGCAGACCCTTACTTACCAGTGGCAAATACAGCCCTTTTGCAACTTTATAGGTCGATTTATGAAAGCATTGTTTGATGACAGACGTTGATTTGGGTTATTATAACGTCGAAATTTCTGTCGTAGGCTCGCCTGCGGCGGCACCACCGCTGCTATTTCACCGCTATCTCTGCCGTAAAGCAGCAGTTTAAGAACTGCTGTGTTTCGATTTGAAGGGTGTGGTTAGGCAGAAGACACCGGACAAGAAACATTCCGACATAGTCCTCATGAGTAGCAACGCATCCACATACGACCTCAGATAGGAGTTTCTTCCCAGTTGAGGTTTGATGTATGCTGCATTGAACACTTAACATCAGGTGCCTGCATGCTCGTTTGCTATTCTATTAACATAATAAAACAATATAATCATAATAATTTGGTCTGATTTATTCGGTTTCAAATCAAATCAATTAATAATCTTAATTAAATTTAAATAATCTAGACTTCTTTTAATTAACTATAAATCATATTCTACCTACTATGCATATTTTGTGTCAGATGTATACATTTATAATGTATGCAATGTAACCATAATTTGGAATTTTAATAATAATTACAGTACGAGGCCTTATTACTCCATTAAATATGAACATTAATTTGGCATGTATCTCAGTATCGTTTACAAATGCACGTAAGATAACAGCGTTATTTCAATTTTTGTTAAAGTTATTATAATAGTTGAGTCATAGAATCAACACGCGGGTTTTAGTGGGTAGAAATCCTGTTCTGCCCCAATCTTTCCCACAAAGTGGCGGCAGGTATCTTCTAAAAAAATTATCCTCATTCCAAAAATAAGCATACCAAGCTTGGTACGATTACCTTCAATTGTGAAGTTCCAGTACACGTTCTTCAAAATATATTCGATAAGCAACCGAACCGATTCACTTATTTACTCTAAAAATTCCATGGTAGTATTAAATGTGAAATTAATTCAGTCACTGTTGTAACATATTTTCACGATTTTTTACTTTTAAATCATCAACATTTGACAAAAATAAAAATGAAATGCTTTGAAGTTCCTTACTTTGAACCGCTATCGTACGTAATGTTGCCAGGTGTATTTAAGTCTAGAACTTGTCTCTAGCGCACAATGGATAGTTCTTGTGGTGCCACTTGAGCGAATGCTTGTAAGACAAAGGGCGAGCTATGCTCACTTTCAACCCTAGTATAAGATGTAACTTAGTTGTTTGAGGCAATATACGACTAGATTTTAAGTGGACATAAAACAACAATGTTTTGTTTGTGAAAGATTTGAAACGAGCTTTTGGCCGTGATTTTCATTTCGTGGATTAAAAAAAAAGAATGGACTCTCTATTTCATACTTAAAGCTACTTGAACTTGAACAGCCTCAAGTAGGGGGTTCCTGCTGTAGCTTCGATTACGCTTCTTAAATAAAGGTTTCGGAAATGTGTTTTGTCTAATTCACATCTCGGAAAAACAAGTTTAAAGATAAGATATACATATATAATATATATAAACGTCAACACCACTAATAAATGAAATACTGGCTCCCAATTTCGAGAAGGTAATAACGACGCGGAATGAGCGTAGTCCCCGCAAAGACGCATTAATTAGAGGGGAGGTTTGTCCTAGCTACGAATGGCTTATAGAGATAAGGGTAACGTAAATACACTCATACTAAGAATAGGGAATGGTATCTTTCACAAGCCTGACAATGTTCTACTTATATACTTGCCATGTATTTAAAGACAATTTTTTCGTAACCATCTGTAGCATTACGATAAAATTTTTGTACGTTTGTTTTTGTTCCTCATCATCCACCCATTATTCTGGAACTTGCCAAGTACGTATTGACGGACTAATAACTTTGAGAACATTTTGGAGAACTCAGGTATACAGATTTCTTTCAGATTTTAAGTTCATTGCTTTCATCGTCAACCAAATTATTTTCCCACTACTGGATAAGGATGGGGTAGTTTGTTATTTCAATTTATTTTATCTAATAGATTTTAACTTTAATTACCATGTGAAACTGACGATAAAGTTGAGAAATTTACAGAAATTGTCGACCCATATGACAAAGTGGTCTGATCGACAGACCATGTCGGTCTGTTATTCAGAGGATTCCATTCCATACGAGAAAGACATTTAAATTATGAATTTTTGAATGATACAGGGAATTCAAGTATGGTACTATGACTGTGCAGCGTTATTTCGTAGACACCAACGGGTAGGTACCGTGAAAGTGAGTTATTCAAATTGAGTGCGATGGTGGTAGAATCTTATGTTGAAAGCTCACCTGCGGCGGTACTACTGCTGTAAAGCAGTAATGTGAAACCAGTTGTGTATCGATTTAGGTGTAGTTAGGCAGAAGGCACTGGACAGGATGCCTCCTCCAACTTAGTTTTCAGGAGTAGCAACGCATCCACACACAATGCCAGATAGAACTTCCGCCCTAGTTAAAGTTTGAAGTGGAGGTTCATGGCCAAAGTGACCACTTAACATGATCTTCGTCAACATAAGTTATTTGTATTCCTTCTAAGTCCAATTTGAATTTGCTATACAATCTTGCAAGTTAAGCTAGCTGAAAAGATGTGTAAGAGCGGTCGTAATATTTCTCTTCATGTTTCATATGGGATGACACGAGCTTTCAATATGCAATAAGTACTTACAAGGTTGTATAGCACGCGTCTTTATGGCGACGCATCTCGACATCGTCTCCATTGAATGTCATAAATGGAACATTCTCCGCATAATGTTCCCTTCTCAAAAACAACTTTGGCTTAAGAATACTCATAAATATTAACAATTCACTTAAATTGTACACTCTATATTGATTTATTAGTTTTGTGCTGAAGTTCGCTCTGTTTTGTACTTGCATTAAATTCATACGCTTAATAGATTCATTTTACATTTCAGAGTAAATAATGCTGATACAACATTAGCAGTCTTATTTCGGAGATCGATTCATCTGATAGAGGCATGTAGCATTCTCTAGCAAGCATCCTTATTGGAGATTGGTGAATATCCCCATAAAACAATTTATCCCTTGCAATTACGAAGTTATGTATTAACATTAAACTCATGTCCTTCCTATTGCCGGAGCTGGAGAGTTTGTTTCCTTGAATTTGCTACTCTCGAGTAATTACTTAAACAATATTTTTTTGCACTAGATAGCCCGTTGCTTTCGGAAACATCTAGGCCATAAAATTTCATCTTAATCCTGACTCGGGTGAAACCACGGAGCCTAGCTTGTCAATATTATAAATGTATACAGTTCATTGTAAAAGTAATCCGAATTTAGCAGCAATTATAAATTTAATTAAGTTTAACTGTTTTTTTTTTGTCAACGTTATTTCGATACTAATACTCGAAACAAAACTAGTCTTGACTGAGCTGATGCTCAGGCCAGGCTCATGATGGGCAGCCAGTTGACTGGACTGAAATTCCAGTACACTTAACATATGATAATACAAACATTCTTGTAATTGGTAATTTATTATTGTTCCACTAGAACGCACACTCACAGGTTAGTGATAGACTAGCGGTTAAAAATCTCGACCTCCCGCTGCGGTTGGTCGGGGTTCAAATCCCGATACGCACTGTAAATTTATTGTTTATAATTGTTTCTACATTTTGTGCGTATAAGATATTAATTATCACTTGCCTAAACGGCCAACTTAGTACTCATGAGTAACAACGCATACACATCAAACCTCAACTAGGACGAAAGTCCGATCTGAGGTCGTTTGTCGTATGGCTGCAGTGAACACTTAACATCAGGTGGCCTGCATACTCGTTTGCTATTCTATTAACATTTTTTTTAAAGCCAGTATCCTTAATAAAAAAAATGCCAGTATCCCTACGATGTTTTTCTTTGCAATAAAATAACTGCTAATTAATTTCATATCTACATTACTCATAACTTCGAATGATTAGAAGTGAAATCTGGGATTAGAACGCGCAGCTCACCGGACCGGAGAGGACGGACAGCCGATATCAAACCATAGTGGTTTGCTATCATTGCTCCTACCAGACTCAGCGGACTGTGGCAAATATAGCCGAAAATATAATAAATAAATAAATAAACTTCTCACACTCATAGCCCCACCGTAGGATTTAACCTGTGTCGTGGGTGCCATGGACACACACAGAAACAAGCACACAAACGCTCAGACCAGGTACAGAAATCTAAATTCATCATTAAAATTTCTGCCCCGCTGGGAATCGAACGCAGGACCCTACGACCGGCAATCCGCGCGTTAACCACGGCGCCATATGGGTCGTCAAATTGAGTGACCAATGGAATCCATGGACATGCACATCGAATTACGAACTCGAATCACAGGAAACGTAAAGTAGTAACGCATGCATGACCTTAGTCCAGACTGACCTCAGTCCAGACTGAGGTCGTGCATGCGTTACTACTCCTGTCCGGAGTATTCTGGCTTACTCACACAGTGATGACTTACGGTAGAAACAGGCGCAACAAATGAATTTAGATCAAATGTACAAGTTCAGTTTTTTAGAACATGTATTTCTTATTACTTTCTACTTAGTTAATTTATTTATTAAGGAGTAGCAACGTATCCACATACAACCTCAGATCGAATTCCGTCCTAGTTGAGGTTCGATGCGTCCATGGGCTGCAGTGACCACTTATCGTCAGGCAGTTCGCTATTCTGTTTATATCAAGATAGATGTAAATACGTATTACACCAGTTTGTTGTTATTCTTAGGATAACTGGTCAGTGACCTGAAAGAGCGTATGGTGAGGTACGGTATGGTATGTATGTGGTGACATGTGACAAACGGCATGTTTGTTTATGCGTGTGGAAATCGCTAGAGGGCGCGGTGGTGCGTCATGTCGTATCTATGGTGCAACGTTTGTTAGCACTGCACGACTGAAACGCAAACTTGCTTCTTATTTTGAAATCGTTGGGTGGAACTATTTGTTTAGGACTCTTCATCATCATCAACCATTACTGCCCGACTTCTGGCCACGGGTCTCGTCTCGGATGTAAGTTTAGGCCTGAGACCACCGCGCTAGACGAGCGCGGATCAGCGGAATTCACATGCCCTTAAGGACATTATGGAGAAATCTCAGACATGCCAGTTTCCTCACTATGTTTTCACACAACGTAAAAGCTAGTGATAAATATTTTCTAATACGCACATAATTTTAAAAAATTACATTTGAACCAAGATCTACTTAGCTATTTTTCTAGACAGTTTTAACCGAATATGAAGACGGGGCACCTGACACGGGCTACGAACCTTAATCCAAACGGCTTAGCTATCCAAATAGCCACAGTTTTTCATTAATAGACCTTAAACTAACAAAAATAATAGCCCAAAGTTCACTCTGACGTCGAAAAAATCGACGGAGGCGTTCCAAAATTTTCGAAAATTTACGAAAAAACATTTTTAACTGAAAACCGTTAGTGAACCGAATCTGGGTGTATATAAAACAATTGAATAAAAATAAACGTATAAAACAACATTTATCGAATACAAACACGTGTTTTTTTGTCTTTTATAAACATAACATCATTTGTCAAATTATAATTAGAGCATCGTTACTATGAACGACAAACACATTAAGCTTAAGTTTTTTTTTAAGTCAATCATCATTAACCCATTATGGTCCCACTGCTGGGCATGGGTCTTCTCTCAGAGATGAGAGAGTTTAGGCCTTAGTCCACCACGCTGGTCAAGTGCGGATTGACGGACAAGTTTCAATGTTAGTTGTTTTTTTTTATTAGCAGAATAGTAAACGAGCATGCAGGCCACCTGATGTTAAGCGGTCTCTGCAGCCCATTGACATCCACACCTGAGGTCGTGTGTGGATGCGTTGCTACTCCTGAGGACTACGTTGGAATGCCTCTCGCTCAGTGTCGTCTGCCTAACTACACCCTTCAAACCGAAACACAGCAGTTCTCACACTGCTGCTTTACGGCAGAATAGGTGTAGCGGTGGCGCCGCGGCAGGCGAGCCTTCGACATAAGACTCTACCACCATAAAACGTTTACTTACCATACCTACGTTTACTTAGTTCATTTTACAGAGTAAACAATAAAAAAGAAGGTTACGGCGTCGACATAAGATACGACCCATAAGATTGCCAATTAGATGATTCTGTATTCGAAAGCGTACGCAGCAAACATTTGAATTATGAATTTGTACTTCTTTGTCTGGTCTGCGTATACGTTCTTGTCTTTGTGTGATGTCCACACAAAGGACCACACAGGGAATCCTCGTGTTGGCCTGTGAGTGTGTGGTATGAGAATTATTATTATGAGTTTCCTTACAATTCTCACTTTGTAACAAATTCTAATTTTCTACCTGCATAACTTTTCGCGTGTATTTTTGAAACTTATTTAAAAAAATAGATTTTATTAAATGGATGGATGGAAATGTTTTTTGTTAGAATGTAAACATTAAGCAAAATTTTAGATTTTTTTTTTTTCTATCATCTTAAAACCATCGAATCTAATCTGATTATCGTACAAAGTTTCACAGCCATTGAAAATATATAAAAAAAACGAAATTTACGCCGCTACGAGTGCTCTGTTCTTTTTGAAATATTAATTTTTAAACCAGGCGTTTGACACAGTGGTCAAAATGCCGGTTTGTCGTTCGGAGATCCTTGGTTCGATTCTCAGCGGAGCACTAATTTAAATTACGAAATTTGATTCCTGTTCCTCATTTCGGTGTTTGTTCTTTACTCTATCGATGTTCATGGCACCCACGAACACATGGCACACAGCGAATCCTAGTTTGGGGCTTTGAGTGTGAAGCGTTACTTATATTAATTATGGATTGGAATCTTCAACCTCATTTAATGCTAACAAAATGTGTAAAACTTTTCACTGCTCGTTCGTCCTCACAGACATTATCTAAAATTCGTTGCTTGAATTTGCGAACTCTATTCTCATTCGTTGTTCGAAGGTTATCCTTTCGGCTTTTATTGCGGACACCCGATTCTTTCACCACATTTGTGTTTTATCTATTTTAAAGACAGATTAAGATTTATAGACTGTTATTGAATACCAACTGTTGCCGGTGACTTCGTTCGCGTGATCTCCAATCAGTGAGCGTGGACACTAATGCAGGACACTAGCGAATTAAAAAACTGTTTATTAAGGAGCTGTCTATATAACATTATGAGTAAAACAGTATGATTTAGATAATGGTCAGACAAATCCAACCAAATCCGTTTCTCAGCCGCCGTTTCTCAGAAACCTATCTATATACATATACCTACGTACAAGAAATTGCCTGCTTAAAGTAATACTCGTAAGATAACATTAACCTTTTAAGATACTCTGTGGAAATCCAATACAAGATTTCGCAAGTTCTTTTTCAGTGTGCAAACGCTGAAGCAAAACAAGAAAGAAATAAGCGAGGGGAGAGATAAAAAAGTGATAAGTAATATCTAATAACCGCACAAATCATTACTAGAAAAATCCTCTAATTAATCATGTAGACGACCAGTAATCAGATCGCAGATTGCAATGATACTAATCCGAGATTTTCAGAATGTGATATTCCCACCACTGGGAATTATTGGTAAATGAGTTTTTGAGAAAAACGAAGTAAAACAACTTAAGTATAAAACAATTTATTTTTAACATAAGTATTTCTTATACACCATACCTAAATGTTTATATTTAGAACTTATTTTTAGATTTACATAAAAAAAAGAATAGGTTATTCAAATTATTTATATAAGTACGGACTTTCCTCACATTATTTGAACTGCTACTCATACGAGAATGATAGTTGAACCTAATATTTTCTTTATATTAAAAAATAGCAAACGAGCACGAAGATCGCCCGATGTCAAGTGGTCACTGCAGCCCATGGACATTCACATCAAACTTCAACTAGACCTCAACTAACACGAGCCGTTGCAGGCGAGCCCTTGGCGTAAGACTACCACTATCAAACGTTTTGCAAACACTTCACCGATATGTCTCTTCTATAATCTATTATCTAATACAATTGTATATAAAAACGCCACTAAGGTATATCCGCTTTAGGAACTAATACAACTTGATGTTCGTGAATCAGTTCCGTTATAAAAGTTTCCGACGTGGAACTGTTTGATTTAACGCTCGCTTCGCACGCTATCGCCGTCAACTGATAGCCGTGCCTACTGAAACATTTATTATCTGTATTTGGGTGAAACGAAAATTTTATCGACGAAGATTTTTTTACTACTAAAAAAACTCAAGGTTTTCTAAAAAAATATTGAAATTTATTGGTTTTGGTGTGTGAGTGAGTGATAGCCTAGTGGTGAAGCATCTCGACCCCGCTACGTTGGGTCGAGGTTCAAACCCCGGCACGCACCT
>DWKW01002093.1:0-11503 GCA_018250115.1 Doberes anticus
AGGTTTTATGTGGATGTCCATGGGTTGCAGTGACCACTTAACATCAGGTGGCCTGCATGCTCGTTTGCTATTCTTTAAAAAAAAAAAGAAAAAAAAAAAATATTAACAAATGTTATTATTATCATACGTGATGCTGGTAGTGTTAGGTCGAAGGTTGCAACTATTTATGCCATAAATCAGCAGTGCAGTCACACCCTTTAAACCGGGAAAGACCAGAGCGGGCACTGCTACTTTAAAGCAGAAATTGATTTAACGAGACATTCTACTATGTGAGAATCTTCCGTGAGGTGGATAGTAAGTGTTACTTTGTCTGATAATCAACCTACAAATACATTCCTAATCCATGCATTCGATGTTTGAATACATTCACGCACTAATGGTTTCAAACATCGAATAAAACCACACAAAAACCATTACACATAGCTCGCAAAACTAATTCGCAGCCGGGAGCCAACATTAGGTATAAATCACACAAAATTTGCCCCGACTTCCAAAACTGTACTTGCTCATACCGATCTGCGCTCTCAGCCGATAATTATTATCCCAAATTGTTAGTCACGATTTGTACGTTATAAACTAAAACGACTCGGATGGCGTAAGGTATTAAAAAGGTTCTGGTTTTCAGCGGATCGGCTTTATGGTGGTAGAGTCTCATGTCGAAGGTTCACCTGCGGCGGCACCACCACTACACCTGTTTCTGCCGTGAAGCAGCAGTGTGAGAACTGCTGTATTTCGGTTTGAAGGGTGTAGTTAGGCATAAGACCGGACAGGAGGCATTCCAACTTAGTCCTCTGGAGTAGCAACGCATCCAACCTCAGATAGGAGTTCCGTCCTAGTTGAAGTTTTATGTAGATGTCCATGGGCCGCAGTGACCATTTATCATCAGGAGGCCTGCGTGCTCGTTTGCTGTTCCGTTTGAATAACAAAAAAATACGAACGATTAATTTAAATGTCTGCTCTTTATCTGGCGTTTCACGTTTTATCAAATTACCTATTTATCTTATTATTTCTGATATATACTATACCTAACTGAATCATACATTACAATTAACTTATGCAATTAAACTAACTTACAGCACAATACTCCAGACCGATAATTGCGATTTCAGATTAAACTGAAGTGCACAACGGTGGTATAAGCCAAGTTCTCACTTTTCTGAACAACCGTTAAGTTTACACACTACTTACACTTAAAGATACTAAACTTAAACTTAAAGGTGATTATAATTTATCAAATCTTAAGTGCAAAGTCAGACAAAAAATTAATTAGACTGCACATTTCAAACATTAAACTTTTATTTTTCAAACCTTTGAAGTTCAAATTTATGTAAATGTCGAAACCTTAATGAAGAAATACAAAATCCAAAATAATATTCTAATCCATAGTAACTGATGTTTTGTGGTAAGCCATTAGCGTGTTTACACATTACTCTGTTGCGACTGCCTTGTTGAACAAATTTAAACCCCCAAAGGACTTGGCCCGTTATTTACAGTCGTGTTTTTACTATTATTAGCTACTCGATATGCGCGGTTGGCATTCCGTGTGCAATTTGTTTCAATAAATGACATTTTCATTACCATAACGCTGCATAAGCACTGCACGTTGTATGCAATTTGAAATTTGTTGAAACTAAAATTAAATTATGTCGAATGATGGAAGGAAATCAATGAAAAGTATCACAGCCATTCATTTCCGCCGTAATGCAGCGGTGAGTGACGGCCTAGTGGTTAGGTCGCGACCACCCGTTCCGGTGGGTCGGGGTTCAATTCGCGGCCGGCACGTAAATTTTTTCGCAATTACAATTTTAAAATATTTCGATTTTTTTTTTATTCAAACAGAATAGCGAGCATGCAGGCCACCTGATGTCAACAAGGATGGAAGTCCTATCTGAAGTTATATGTGGATGCGCTACTACTCCTAAGGCCTGAGTTGGAATACCTCCTGTCCAGTGTCTTCTGCCTAACTACACCATTCAAACCGAAACACAGTACTTCTCACACAGCTGCTTTACGGTAGAAATTGATGCTGTGCTGGTGCCGCTGCGGTGAGCCTTCGACATAAGACTATTGATTGACGGATTGACACGACGACGAGAGGAAGTACAGTTTATCACGTAACCAGTCTAATAATATCAAACGTTTACATTTCTAATTTGTAAGCAAAGCTATCCCATAACACTCTATGGACATATGGAGATTAAGTGGAGCCGATAATCGATCCTAAGCCAGACTAATTCGAAGCACTTGCCATCTGCGTGGAAGATATATTCCGTTCATTGTTATTGTACGGGACTTATCTGGCTGTTAATAATGTTGACGTGAATCTTTTCGATTTTTGATGGTGGTAGAATCTTATGTCGAAGGCTTGCTTGCGGCGGCACCACCGCAGCACCTGTTTATGCCGTAAAGCAGTGTGAGAACTGCTGTTTCGGTTTGAAGGGTGTAGTTAGGTAGATGACACTGGATTCCAATTTAGTACTCAGGAGTAGCGACGCATCCACATCGTACTTCAGATAGGACTTTTGTACTAGTTGAGTTTGATGTGGATTTCCATGGGCTGCAGTGACCACTTAACATCAGGTGGCCTGCATGCTCGTTTGCTATTCTTTTAATATAAATAAATACGTGTACCTAAACCTAAACCTAAAGGTACTGTACACCTATTCAAAGTTAAAATAAATCCTCTAATGGAATCTGGCGGTTAATGAAAAGGCTGAAATCCCATTTTCAAATTACTCTGCAAAATTCAACCTTTCGAAATACGCAACAGATAAATTAATTAGTTGTCACCGTTCAAACATGGCGTCTGATAAAAAAAATGTTTTTTTTTTAATTTAAAACGACATTGCACAAAAACTTTACAAATAAACCGACGAAGAAATGCTTCATAAAGTTTCGAAAAATTTGCATAAAAATAATACTTTTTTGTTCTGTGTAATGAATTCCAGACAGCATGGAATTTATTAATATCATTGACTTTAACTAAAGCAATAACTGAAGTAACGAAGAAAAGATATCGAAGTAGTTTCTCAATCAACTTATTATCGTCCCACTGCTGGGCACTGGTCACCTTTCAGAGATGAGACGAGCTTTAGACTTTGATTATTCAAATTAATCTATTACATTATGTATTAATTAAGTGAGCGATGGTCTAGTGGTTAAAATGCTAGCACGCACCTCTATTTCTCTAAATATTACCTATATTTAATTTTGGAAATTATGTGTGTATTAGAAATAAATTATCACTCGCTTGAACGGCAAAGGAAAACATCGTGAGGAAACCTGCACGTCTAAGAGTTCTCTATTATGTTCACAAAGGCATCTGAAGTCCGCCAATCTGACCTTCGCTAGCGTGGTGGACTATGGTTTATCTTTCATCTCTGAGAGGATACCCGTGCCCAGTAGTGGGAAAACAATGGGTTGATGTTGATTGAGTATGTTGATGAATAAATAATAAATAAATAACGTCTCACAGTCGTAGCCCCACAGTAGGATTTAACCTGTGTCATTTTTACAAATAAATTATGTTAATTGGTAAACATTTATAACCTCATTTACCCACAATGCAATTAAATTGCATATAAGCAATTAAATCCGTTCCGTCGTACATCACAGTATTATCTTCTGAACGTTTTGTGATATGTGAAATTCGGCTGATTTATTTTGTTTTCCACAAAATAACTTTACGTGACAAGGTTATTGTTTGATAACGAGCGTGCAGCGAAGCTACTCGTAATATAAGTTTTATTAAGTCACATGACCGACGGACCAGTCAGTAACAGATACCGGACGTCCGGACCAGACTAATCAGTTACTTTAGAACTGATATCTGGAATATGTATGTCCGTTTGTATGTTTGTTTTCAAATCACGCTTAACTGTTGAATGGATTTTAATTGGACCGTCGCAGTTCAATAGCGTACAGTCAAGCTTTAATTACTGTTTAAAAAAAAACGTTAACAATAATTTTAGACACAGACCACTATGTTGTATGCAACGTCTTATACTCGGGAGGTCAATCCATCATCATCAATCCGTTGTTTCATTATTGAGGACGGGTCTCCTCCGAGAAAAGAAAGGATTTACGTCTGCGAGGCACGTGTTCTCGCAATGTCATGTTTCCATTTAAAAGTGGCGAAGCTTGATGGTGAAGTTTGATGTTGGTAGAGTCTTATGTCTATTTCTGCCGTAAAGCAGCAGTGTGAGAACTGCTTTGTTTCGGTCCGAAGGGTGTAGTTAGACAGACGATACTAGACGGGAGGCATTCCAACGTAGTCCTCAGGAGTAGCACCGCGTCCACACACAACGTCAGGTGTGGACCTGACGTTGTGTAGACATCCACATGTCCATGGGCTGCAGAGACCACTTAACATCGGGTGGCCTGAATGCTCGTTTGCTATTCTACTAATATATGTATATAAAAATAAAAAAAAGACTGCCTACACTGGACAGGATGCGGCCCAACTAGTCTTATATTTTTATTAGTCTTTATACATATTACGTTCCATGTTTATTGAAGATGTCCTGTATGGCACAATGATTAACCTTTTTTTTTTTTGTTGTAAACCTGGCAAACAGGCATACGGGCCACCCGATGGTAAATGGTCACCGTCGCCTATGGACAAGAGCAACACCAGGGGTGTCGCCAGTGCGTTGCCGGCCTTGAAAGAGGGCTTTTTTAGCGCCTTTCTTGACGAACCCCATGTCATAGCGGGTCAATGCCTCAGAGGGTCAGGGGTTCAATTCCGTATGAAGAAAAATATTTAATAACGAATATGTGTTTCGATTTTTGTTCAGTGTAAGCGTGTACGCACGTAATGGATTAAAATTTGATACACACGTACTTGTAAACAAAAATAAGCATAGCTTAACATTACCCTCTTACGGTACGACCCATCATTAATACTTACGTATACATACATTATATTTAAAACCATTGTACAGGATGCAAACAATAAGTTTGTGACGTCATCCAGGTATCGCGGTTGTGACTGTACAACCCAATCCGATGCAAATATAATGAATGTTACCATACATGTAAATGCAGGTAACGAATTTGGGTGAAACAATTGTTTTGGTCGAAAAAGCATGCAATGCATTGAAATTTCCATCAAAATTTCGCTGGCAATGTGAAATAACAATGAAATTACGTATTGGAATTAACGTTTTAGTCATAGGATGCATTATGGTTGTTGCGGGACGATTTGACGACCCGTATGGTTAAATGGTTAACATGCCCGTCTGCAATTGAAAGGGTTCTGGGTTCGATTCCCAGCGGAAATAATACATAGGTATATTTAGGGATCATAAGTGGTGAGTGGACAAAAAATTACAAATTTCCTACAAAGCGACGTTTTTGCTTAGAGATTTTTATAATGATTTAAGATTTATTTTATAAAAAATAGATGGCCACACTCGAGCAATTTCATTGTATCCCATAAATGAATTTTCATGTTAACAGAATAGCAAACGACGCTCGTTTGCTATTAAGTGGTCACTGAAGCCTAAACGTAAATATCAAACATACGAACTCAGATAGGACTTTTGTCCTATTTGAGGTTTGATGTGGATGTCCATGGGCTGCAGTGATCATTTAACATCAGGTGGCCTGGATGCTCGGTTACTATTCTATTAATAAACAAAAAAAGGCGGGTGACTCTACCACCATCGTATCTCCGATGAGAGCAACACACTAGTCGAGCTTGTTGGTAGATATAGAAGATTTCCGTTACAATTCTTCTTAAAGATTGAAAATGGACAACCGAATTAGAATATGAAGGTAACAGAAGATATATCTCAATTTCCTAACTGTAGGAATATGGAATAGAATATTCCATAATGTTTAAAATTGGAAGCCGATCACGTGATAGAATGGCGGCCATCTTCAATGCGCCGCATATCGCTTATTGATGGAAACCGGCATTCGTGCCGCGGAAACTTATTCCTCCTTTCGTATTTTGAAGACTTAATTCAAATCTGTACTTTGTACGTGAAGGTTCAGTTGATTTAACGTTCAAAAAACAACGACACCAAGTGAGTGTCCGACTAGTGGTCGATAATTTCGACCTCCGGTTGGTCCGGGTTCGAAACTCGGCACGCACCTCTGATTTTTCAAAATTGTTTTATTGATGTATAATGTCTAAATCACATAGTGCATCGGAGTTGTCAAAAATGTTCTTAAAGTCATATGGAATCTGCCAAGGCGCATTTGACCAGCGTGGTGGAGTATGTCCTAAACGATAGAAATGATGATGTGGATACGTTGTTACACCTGAGAGCTAAGTTGGAATGCCTAATGTCCCGTGTCTTCTGCCGAACCACACCTACCAGGTTTATTGGATCGAGGAGGACTAGGAGTGGAGGTACCATCCATATTCTCCTGCTTTTGCAATAATAATATCACCATTAGTAGGATAGGACTTAATCCGCATTATTCAGATGCGAGCAGATCACGCGAGGGAAGGATGGCCTTCAATACTGCGCATTCGGTTCATATGAAAATCAGCATTCAGGCCACGGAAACTTATTCCGCGAATATTCCTTTCGAATTTCGAAGACTCTATTAAAATTTTAAAATTCGAATTATTAAATACTAAATAATTATTACGTTAATAAGTTAATACTAAATAATTAAAATAATTTAGGCGGTGGTAGAGTCTTATGTCGCAGGTTCTCCCGCGGCGGCACCGCCACCTGTTTCTGCCGTGAAGCAGCAGTGTGAGTACTGCTGTGTTTCTGTTTGAAGGGTGTGGTTAGGCAGAAGACACCGGACAAGAGGCATTCCAACTTAGTCCTCATGAGTAGCTGGGCACGAATTACATTTTTATTATTGTAAAGGAGCTTACCACTTGTTTCGAAGTGGTCGCTACAGCCCTATCTCTATCGCTATAGCGCTGTAACATTCGCATCCAACCGTCTTCACCGTTAAAGCGAGTGCTAATTAATTTCTAACACACGGAACTTAGAAAAATCAGAAGTCTATTTCTTCTAAATCTGCACGGTGAGTTTCCAGAATGCTCTGGGTGCTCTGGGTTTCCTAAAAATTTGGAGCGTAGATAGCAGTGTTACAACTATGTTGATCCATAATTCTCCTTCATTACGGATCGTTAAGTTCATAGCCACATCTAGTAGATTTTTTATATCTCTGACCTCATAATTATTTTATTGCTTTGTAATTATAATTCACCGATGAGACGTAATTATTGCGATACTCTATCATTGGGATTTCGTTAGGCGACCTTCAGGCCACACAACTAACATAATTAAGTGTTCCTATCACAACTTATTTTGCAAACTATCAATTCTATAACAAACTCTACCAACAGATTTTGTGTAAGATTAATAAGAAGTTTTATGCCAAAGGCTTGAATGCGGCGGCACTGCCGCTGCGCCTATTTCTGCCGTAAAACAGCAGTGTGAGAACTGCTGTGTGTCGGTTTGAAGGGTGATTAGGCAGAAAACACCAGACAAGAGGTATTCCAACTTAGTCCTCATGAGTAGAAACGCATCCACATACTCAGCATCAGATAGGACTTTGGTCCTAGTTGAGGTTTGATGTCCATGGGCTGCAGTGAACACTTATCATCAGGTGGCCTGCATGTCCGTTTGCTATACTATTAACATAACAAAAGCCATCGTTGCACATATTTATGCCGTGAAACAGCAGTGTAAGAACTACTGTGTTTTAGTTCGAAGTAGCTAGGTAGATGTTATGAGTACTCAGGGGTTTATTAAGTTTGAATGCAACGCATCCACGTACACCTTCAGACAGGACTAAGGCCCTATATGAGGTCCTCAGGAGTAGCAACGCATCCACACACAACCTCAGGTGTGGAAGTCCATGGGCTGCAGAGACCACTTAACATCAGGTGGCCTGCATGCTCGTTCGCTATTTTGTTTATATAAAAAAAAAGAAAACCTAATATTTACTTTAAAAACAACATTTAATTTGAGTATTCGAATTAATTAATACTTTACTTAGCTATTCACATTTCTCTAGACATTTATTATTCACACATTATTCACAGTTCACTAGATTGTCCCTGTCATCAAATTTCAGTATTCGCGTAATCACGCATCTTGTAATGGGCGAGATGCAGAAAACCTCGTTAAGTCGCCATTAACGACCATTAATTGAAATGTAGCTAAGGTCCTCATGTAAATTATGTAAGTCACGTCTCATCCAATCCGCACATGGCCAGCCTGGTGGACTATGGCTTAAAATCCAAATGGAAATCGACCAAGTACCTCGACTGCAATACTCGTATGTCAGCACAGACTCTAAAAATACAGTATTTTAATCCAAATATAAGACTACTTCTGACTTTAAAAAAATTATAGTTTGTTAAAAATAATAGGTTGTTTGAAAATACACGGTTACAATGTTTTAGATCCATGGAGTTTTATAAAGTTTTAAATATGTTTGATGGTGGTAGAGTCTTATGTCGAAAACTCGCCTGCGTCGGCACCACCGCTGTTTCTGCCGTAAAACAGGCGTGTAAGAACTGCTGTGAATTACGGTTTGAATGGTGTGGTTAGGCAGAAGACACCAGACAAGACATTCCAACATAGTGCTCAGGACTAGCAACGCATCCACATACGACCTCAGATAAGACTTCCGTTTTAGTAGCGGTTTAATGTGGTTGTCCATGGGCTGCAGTGTTCACTTAACATTAGGGTACCTGCAAGCTCGTTTGTATTTCGTTTCAATAAAAAAATGAAAAAAACCTGACTGCTGCTTTCTGCCAGAAATAGTTGCCGCGTCTCGTAGTACCGCCTCAAAAGAACCTTCGACATAACTGACCATCAACATACTCCGAAAGAACAAAATAGCATCAGATCGAGTTAAATCACTAACAGCGATTTCTGCTGTAAAAGATTTGAATGCGGCCACAATCTCTACATACTTAGTGCAAATCTATGCTGAACGGCATTGCTCATGCCTCTAAGACGAAGCAGACTTAAGAAGATTTATTTCTGAGGATCCGAATTCTGAACCGTATTTTCGTCATCTGGGATTGAAATATGACGCTCCGCACATTAGCCCCCACATTAGGATTCCCTATGTCGTGGGTGCCATGGAAACACACAGAAACACCAAAACGAGGTACAGATATTTAAATTTCTACCCCCCCCGGGAATCGAACCCAGGACCCTCCGAAAGGCAGGCCGCAAGTTGATCACGGCGCCACGTGGGTCGTTGGTACGTAAATCCTATTTGAGTAAAATCTTCAATTCAGTAATATACCATGTGTGAGAATACATTAAATTCTACAAATCTGTATTCATATTGCTATGAAAGATTATTACTACCCTTTATATCGAATGAAATTTCGATCTTTGAACACAATTGTAAATTTGGTTTAACATAAAGTTAATCTCTACTATGTTGGGTTGTTAGCTGCCACCCCGGCGCGTTCTATAATGGTGTCGAGAATCTAATGAGCTTTAAATATTTTACGATTTCGATAAAATTATTTAAATACTTTTTTAATTTACGTTAATATTTTTGAATTATGAATGTTTACTAGAAACTTAAAATTTGGTTTATCTATCCGATCCATTGAAGGTCATGCTTGGCCCTTTATTACTCTTTAAATATAAAAAATATATGTTCCTTTGTTGCATACATATATGTATATAGGTATTTTTTATATTAACAGAATAGCAAACGTGTATGCAGGCGACCTGATGATAAGTAGTCACTGTAGCCCATGAACATCCACATCAAACCTCAACTAGGACAGAAGTCCTATCTAAGGTTGTGTGTGGATGAGTTTCTACTCCTGAGGACTAAGTTGGAATGACTCTTGTCTTCTTATCTTCGAACCCAAACACAGCATTGTCCACACTTATGCTTTACGAAATAAATATAAAAAATAAAAAATAATAGTTGCCGTTAGTTAGTCTGCAGGTCTAGATTTTTAATTCTTAAAAATTATTGAATTTCGAGTATAGTATACTATGAGACAATTGGACAGCTTTCCCCTTTCATCGCTGAAAGGAAACTTGCCCAACAATGGGACAGTGTTGGGTTGGCGATGATGACCGAGCAGCATTTTTCTGCTAATATGTGTTTTTTTTTTCAATATCAATAGATAAGCAAACGAGCATGCAGGCCACCTGATGTAAAGTGGTCACTGCAGCCCATGGACATCCACATCCAACCTCAAATAGAACGGAGTCCTATCTGAGGTTGTATGTGGATGCGTTGCTAATCCTGAGGACTACGTTGGAATGCCTCCTGTCCTGTGTGTTCTGCCTAACTGCACCCTTCAAACTGAAACACAGCAGTTCTCACACTGCTGTTTTACGGCAGAAATAGGTGGGTTTAAATAATTAGTGGGTTTAGTAAGTAGTCATGTTTTATAATTTCCATAATACTGAGTAAACGTGGGCGTTCTAAACTACAAAGTAATAGCTCAAAGCAGTAACAGTATTGCGCACATTGTAGCGATTCTCGAACGGTATATAAAAGGGTAAGTTGACTTCGAGAAGCACAGTCAAGTGGATCGCCAAGTACAAGACGGTTACAAGTGATTTCGAGTACAGTTTGAAGAAAAAAAACTAGGAAACAGACAGTCTTAAGGAGAGTGGTGAGTATTTGAAATGATTATATTAAAGTTTGCACTGAAAGCCTAGTGCTCATCGGTTATTCGAGTACAAGAACGCACTTCAAATTTATGGAACAACAACCCTTTATTGTCCCACTGCTGGGCACATCTCAGAGATGAGTGTTTTGTCCTTAGTCCACCACGCTGGCCAAGTGCGGATTGGCAGACTTCGCATGCCTTTGAGAACATTATGGAGAACTCTCAGGCGTGCAGGTTTCCTCACGATGTCTTCCCTCACCGTTAAAGCGAGTGATAATTTATTCATATTACTCACATTAGTCGAAAATTTAGAATAGATAACATTTCAAGAAATAGAGGCGTGTGCCGGGATTTGAACCTCGACCCAACTTAGCGGGATCGAGATGCTTAACCACTAGGCTATCACTCAGCTGGTGGTCATAGTAGATCAAAATAGATCCCGGTGGCTGTAAGCTCGGATCCAGCACCTACCATCACTTACTTTGTTTACGCTCACGACCAAGAAATCTTCGAAAAAATGCTCTGGTTCGTATTGAATTTAACAAAACTCACTTGGCGGCTAAATAGCACATGTAACTTTCATACATGCACCTCTCTTAGGTGCCATAGGGTATAAAGCCCTTTGTCTTCTGCCCATAGGTCTCCTCCTGGGACAGCAACCCCACTTCCCTGCATGCGCTTCTATTTTTGCGCATTTGGATCACCATAGAATGCATAGTGCAACCATTGCGTTCTGCTCAGCCCCCCAAGAGTCACAAACCCCCAATCCTCGCTCACGATACAGCAGCTTGCAGCCACAAGTTGCCGCCATCCCCGGATTTACGACCGTCCCAACGATCAGAGATATTAAACCTGTTTTAATGTATTTAGATTCAATTTGAAAAATATAGTTTAATTTAATTGCATATATTG
>DWKW01002094.1:0-11501 GCA_018250115.1 Doberes anticus
AGTACCATACAAACCTAATTTTAGAGATATGTATGTAGATAGTTTATTCGTTATGGGAATAGAAAAAAAGCGTTTTTTCAAGTAGGTAATTTGTACAATGTATACAAATTAATTTATTTTTGTTTTGCTTTATCATTACTTTTACTGTGGCAACTGGCGTCTTCGTTTTTATGTTTCTAAGTAAACCGAATGTAGTGATGGTTTTCGAGTAGGACCTAGTGTACTCGACGACGTACGACGTACACACCTTGTGTAAAGTATCTTTTGATTTTCTTTTCAAAACTCAGGGTTAAATAAAAAACCTCAATGCTCAACAATCGTTTATCGCTTACGATAATTAAAAAATACTTTAAAAGCAACATTTACGATATCGTAATGTGTGATCGTCGAGTTCACTCAGAAATCACACGGTAAGAAAAAACGAAACTAATTAGTATGCATTATCACATTCACTTTATTATCCAGATGTTTTCCCACAAAAGTTGAATGTTCGTTTTTTTTTAATTTTCGGAAATAAGTGAGGCATACAGATGTTTATGGCAACCCTTTCAAAATTTGGAAGCCTTCGAACAATTGCGTGGGAAATACAATCTTCAATGACTATTGACAAATTTATCTACGACCCTAAGAAAAATGCAAACAACGCTTATTAGAAAGCGGTAAGGTCGATATTGAAGTGCATAACAGTCAAAGTAAGTTGGGTGGGATTTGTTACAAGTTGTGAATTCTAATTTCAATTGTTGCGAGCGGGCATCGCAAGATGTTTTGCTTCCGGGATGTAAAGCAACACCTGTATGTTTATAGCCTGCCTGTTATGCTTTCCTAGTACTTTCTTTCCGAATTCGAAATTGAACGTTGTTGTACCTGTTTAGATATTTGATTATTATTATTTATGAGTGATTTGATAAATAATGAAGTTTATTTCACAACATCTCAAATGTATTTTAATGATCTAGATATTTTGTTATAGTTGGTTCAAGCCACTATTTATTCCCGATTTAGTTTAAATCGACTGCATATTGTACATTAATACAGATTGAACATTACATACATACGAATCCCCGATCGCGTGGTCAATGGCCCCGTCAGTGGTGAAGTGACAATTTGCATATTATGTCACTTCCCGTCAAAATCCGAATGCGGCAGGTCTTATGACTCATTTTTACCCGAAATTGTAGGTCAAGTTTGCTACTAATTTATAAACAAACTTAACATAATCTTACAATGCTCGATAACAAATCGATATATCGTTAAAACTATCGAAAGGTGAACTTCCCACGGACCGTGAGAATTGCGACCGGGAGAGAGAGACAGCTGGACGTCTCGCTTCTAAACCTAAGTGTGAGTAAGACAAGTGATGCGCTAGCGTACCAATTACGTAAACAGTTATCTGTCAATCTACGTTACGCGATAATCTGTTCAAAAGACTTTAGTTTAGAGTTGTGATTAGAATGTATTACTGAATGTGAAGAGGTTTCTTTTTAATCGGTATTGTTTCACGCTTCAGTTTTGAGATACCTTATTATTTCCGTGGTATTCATATTATCCTAGTAGCAATTAAGGTAATTTATCAAAGAAATATGTAAAATTGGAAATCGCCACGTAAAAATTTTAACTTCCCGCGAAATCGGATGTCCGTAGATGCAACAAGAGAGGAAATAGATGCCAACATAAACAACGCGAACAGCCAATGAAAGTGGTAAGATATCCTGTTAAATACTTAAGTTGTTTAAACTTTCTTACTTGCGCATGATTAATATTGAAGTAACAAATTATAAGTAATATTGTCGATGTGATACACTCGTTACAGCCTTTAAGTATCAAACAAGATCACAATATTGCCGTACTAACATGAAAGTTCCCATGAGATGTCTCCTAGCCATACAACAAAACAAATATAGCGCTTCAAAACCAGCTCAGACCGATCGTCAATTAATTTAATAGTATGCTATAACAAAGGTATCCATTACAACTTGTAACGGTACAGTTAAGAATAAGAGATAATAGGCTCAAGACGAAGCTTCCCACGCCATTAATTATGTGAAAAAAAGAAAAATAAGCTGTCACTTGCAGCGTAAAAAGCGCGGCAATGACAAATGTACTTATTATAAAGAAGTAGCTAAGAGCTTGTCCATACCATGCACACTGAGTACCGTAGTCTTAATGTACGTTCGTCGTTAAATTCAAAATATTATTTCTAATTAATATATTTAATATCAATATTTAGTAAGCTGTAAAAATTGTATTTCGTAGCATGTTACCTGCGGTCTGCTCAATTCAAAGTAGCTCTTCCTTATTAAGTTCGACAACCTGTAAGTTTTCAGAATTTTGTGTAGGTGAAAAATTTGTCAGTTCAACCGCTAGCTAAATAACACTAAATTGAACTTGTACGACTTGCATGGTGGTAGAATCTTATGTCGAAGGCTCGCTTACGGTGCCACCATTTCTGAACCTATTTTGCCATGAAGCAGCAGTGTGAGAACTATTGTGAAGGATATAGTTGGTAGAAGATACGGCACAGGAGGCATTCCAATTTAGTTCTTAGCAACGCATCTACACACAACCTGAGTCTGAGTTGTACTGGTTACGAAATCATAAAGGTTCCGTTTTTGCTATTTGGCTAAGGTACCCTAAAGTTATGTGCTTTTTTGTTTTTTTAATTGTAACCTGTTTTTATGATGTTTAGTATGTGGTGCTACCATATATTTTTTTTATTTAGCTTTAAGTACCTTTAATTACCAGAAACAAATAAAAATATACTTTAATTACTGTGCAACGTACGTTTTTTGTTAGCAACCTTATCTATACCCGACAAACACCAGTGGAGCCGTCAGTGCGACGCCGCCGTCGAATGACGGAAGATAGCGAGCCTTTGACATAAACTACCACTGTTTATCATAATTTATTTAAAAACTTTTAAATATTTAAATTAATAATTTCATAAAAGGATATTACGCAAACTCGGCTGCATGTCTTGTGAAGCAGCGGCTTGGCGCCGGAAAAAAAACAGGTGCAAAATGGCCGCCCGCAAAAAGAGCATAAATGACAATTAAATAGGTACGCCCGTGAGAAACGGGATGTTGACCGTTACCGAGTCTACTGGTTGATGTAACCTATTTTTAAATTGCACTACTTTTATGGGATGGCTGTTGTCTTAAACACCGGTATGGGTATGATTGTCTATTTTTGTCCGGCCACTTTGACTTTTTTCATGACCGTGCGACGCACCACTGTCTTTTAGTCTTGAAAGTTAAGTACCCCTGATAAAAAAAATGAAAAAACCTGCTATGAGGACGCTACTGTCGCAGTATGGCAACAAATATAACGGTCCTTGTATAAATTAGTTCCGTCAAATTTCGCAAAATGGCGAGCGGTTATAAAATAAATTCGATTTTATATGTAATTGTTTTTAATTTAGGTTTTCAATGCTTTTGATCAGAATGTAATTAGACCGATTATAGATAGTAAAAATATTTCTTGAACGGGATGTCTTTAATTGTTTTGTTGTTTTTTGGTGATTTTTTGAATTAGGTTCCATTTCTCCTATTTCCAATAGGTAGCAAGATTATTATCAATCGATTTATTGCTAATAAATTTGATTTGATTCATTATAAACTCATTATTTTCCCACTGCTGGACATGGGTCTCCTCTGAGATGAAAGGGTTTGGTCCATAGTCCACCGCGCTGTCCAAGTGCGGATTGGCGGACTTCACATGCGTTTTAGAACATTATAAATAACTCAGTCGCGATGTTTTCCTTCGCCGTTTATAAATAATTATAAATAATAATTTTGAAAAATAGGACCTGCGTGCCGGAATTTGCAATACAAATAACTCTTTTGCAATATAGAATTAAAATGTGAAATAGTAAAAATTTTAAGACCCGTATTGCGCCGCATTTATTTTTTTCACAATAAATAGTAGAAGATTATTAATTCTCGAACATGGACACCTAATCATAATTCTTAATTTCCTAATCGTATTTGTAAACATTTGTTTGGATTGAACGGCTGCAGCAGTTTCTAAAGTTATTTCTGTTAAAAGTCATCTAATAATATGGTCTTTTACCCTAATAAAATTATAAAACATTTTGGACCAATGGCGTACAGAAAACGCCTTCACAAAAAACAAGACAATTAAGAAAATAAAATACTTCGATCAAATATTATCTAACACTCTCCATCATAAAGACACAAGGAAATATTATTTACAACTGTCATATAATGCATACCTTGCCTGAATCCATTTACATTTTATAGTCTGTACTCGACCACAGAGTAAAAATAAAATGTGAGATTTAGATAAGAATGCGTAACTTCCTATTAGTTTTCTATTTAAAAAACATCTACAAATCACAGTTTATCTACAACAGTAGTTAGGAATGGTATGGTTATGGAGAGAAAATGTTAATTTGGGAGTTGGGAGCTTGGAGGTTCCCACGCTGAAGTATTCGTGCGGCTGCGTCTCGCGACTGCGGCCTTTGTCTGCCTACAGATTTACCAAATATTTAAAGGTTGAAAAAAATACTTGGAAGCTTACGACAAATGAGATTAAAATAGCTGGCAAAATTTGAAAGACAACAAATTGAAAAAAAAAAATGAATATTTGAATCAAAGGTGGCTTGTTACTTACTAAGTTTTATTTAATTAGCTTTGGCCCACTTAAGTGCTCACCGTTGTCCTTAGATATACCTCTCGTAATTATTTATTAACAGCCAACATGTTGAAACCCTGTCCATTGTAGTCTGCGTAACCATAGCCTTCAAACCGCAAAACACGAGTGCGAGCACTGCTGCTTTACGGCAGAAATAGCCGGGCCGCAGAAGGCAAGCCTTCGATATAAGACGTATTTCGATCCACCTCCAACTAAATAGTGTCTGAGTCGGAGGTATAATATCAATCGGAACTTCCGACTTTTCGGAATCGGAATCGAACCACCGTAACATCACTAGTATACTAGCGCGATGTAGCAATTTTTGTAAAATAAATTGTTTTAGAAATCGATGTCTCGTACGACGCATGTGAAAACTTGTCACGATCTTGTAATATTTCTGCCGTATTTGTAGCGTGCGTGGAGTTTCACACGAGCGGCGGAACGTCCGGTGTTCGTATAGGACCATTCTTTGCGGTTTGCGACAGCGGTTTTTATTATTGATATAACGAGATATCTGTTTTACTTTGTTCAGTAATCTATATACATATATTTAATATCTATATATTAATAAACGTGAACGTGAAGCAATAACTTTGTACCCCTTTCTACGAAAATTACGCGGACGGAGAAGAAAGTTAAAATTTATATGGAGAAGGAGTGCGGAATACTAATATTTAATATAATAATGCATTGGAAATACATTGAATTAATAAAAAAAAATATGACACACTACTACCACACACTACCATAGTCATACACAGTAAATATTGTCACCAATGAAATTTGAAATGTCAGAATGACAACTCGATTTTGAATTTAGAATTTTCAACGTTCCATTTTCAATAATCTGTGAAGTGTATGTGAAATCAAAAAAGGGTTAATTTAATATTTTTATTAATTTATAAATATGTGTATGTATATTTAAAAAAAATCAAGAAAATATTTACATATTTTCTTGCTCAATACACCACGGCAACACGGTCGTAATTTTTTTTAAAACAAACCCTATAACTGTTATCTGAATATGTACCTAAAAGTAAACTACCCAAAATAGATCACAATAAATCTTTAAAACCCCCGTGAAGTTTTCGCGCCAAAAATATTCCAGAGCGGGGGTCCACCATTATGATCAAAACATACGCGGGAGAGACCACAGACTAATTCCGTCACAACTGTCGCGCGCACATGGCGAAGGCCCACGGGGATTCTGCCGTGTTTGGAATAAAATATATCTTTAACGGCACCCTCTTTCTATTGTGGTTGTAATAGTTTCCTTTGAATAAATGCTTGTTTTTATTTTAATTTTAAATTAATAGAATAGCAAACCAGCACGCAGGCCATCTGATGTTAAATAGTCACTGCGGCCCATAAACATCCAAATCAAACCTCAACTAGGACGGAAGTCCTATGGAGGTTGTATGTGGATGCGTGGCTACTCCTGACGACTAAGTTGGAATGCCCCCTGTCCAGTGTCTTCTGCCTAACTACACCTATCAAACCGAAACATAGCACTTCTTACACTGCCGCTTTACAGTATAAATAGGTGCAGCATCGAAATATCATTTTAACATTTAAATTTATTTTTATTTATTTTTACAAGGATTGTAATGGCATGAAACCGATATTATTTATCATTTACTTCGGATGTATTAGCAAAATTCAAATCTTACTTTTAGGTTAGTTTGATTATATTTCACGACCCGTATGGCGCCGTGGTCAACGTGCGGTCTATCGTTCGGAAGGTGCTGGGTTCGATTCCAAGTGGGGCAGAAATTTTAATGATGCATTTAGATTTCTGTACCTAGTCTGGGTTTTTGTGTGGTTGTTTCTGTGTGTCTCCATGGCACCCACGACACAGGTTACTACCTACTGTAGTAGGGCTATGAGTGTGAAACGTTATTTTATTATATCTAGGTCCTTACTATGTAGGGTTATGTAGGAAAATTTCAGATTACTTAAAGTAACTACACTAACTTTAGATTCAGTTATTATAACTGAATGGTATTACATTTTTCCGTAGATTCAACAGTAATGTCGAGGAACGCGCAATTTTTTCCATTTCACATACGTTTTCAACACATCTTGCATCCCTTTCTGTTCTGTAGCTAAAATCTTCCCTCTCAACTAAATACGTACAACATTAAGGGTGCTCTGTCCCTCTCTGACACAATAGCGAAGATTATTCATCTCTGTCGCGCCAGATGCAACGATAGCACGCGTTGTGGCTTTTTAGAACGTCACGCTTCGTTCGTTTCACGTTCACTTGATTTGCGTAATATTTAAAATAAACTCTATATCTATTGAGAATAATGTACTATTTCGCTTGTGGTCATCGTGTGGTTTTTCAAATAATGAAAACTTAACCTTATCACGAGGAAGATAGTGTTCAAATTAATATTGAGCTTTCACAACGTAATGTTCGAGAAAATTTTTATCTGTTACGTTTTCAAAGATACGTAGATTTTTGTTTAATTTTACGTGAGCAATGGTTGGAAATTTTGTAATTCAATTTAAAATTTATTTCTTCTTCCCATCAGGAGTTAAATCCATTGTGAGCCAAGCCATTGACAAGATTTAATTCGATTTAGTGTAAATTTTTCTCAAAGCAACATTATGTTTTCTGCTGTCTGTCTATATTTGAAATCTATTCATTATCTATATCGTAACATGCTCGCCCTCATGGCACTAACTATTTCAAATATAAATAAGTCCGAAGGCCTATTGACACATTCACCCCTAAACTAAGGGTGTGAGCCCCTCTGAACACAAATAAAATGCTTTCAACTCACGTCTTCAACTCAGTCAAGTGCGAATTGCAAAATGGAACCTCTCAATAAAACAAATTGAATTACTTTACATTTTGCATTGATAATTAAACTAATTACGCCAAAATATATATTAAAAAGATTTCAGCATTTTTACACGACTTTTTCATACTAAATATCTGATTGTTGTCCAGTTCAGTGCGAATCCGCACTTGGGCAGCGTGGTGGACTAGTGGGACAACTATGGATTGACGACGATACAGTTCAGTGCTGTCTTTAAAGTAAAGTCGCTAGAGCTCTCTGGGAAATAAGTTAAAAATCATGCAAAATCTTACATATGAAGGATTAATCAAACGTGAATATGGTTGAAGAACAGTTTCCGTCGTACATTAAATAAGGTACAATATAACCATGAACGTTGTTAACTTTACGTAGGTTCTACGCGATCGCGCAGACATAAACGGCGGCCGGTCGTAGACCTCCGTTTACAAACCGTGACGGAACTAGACCGATACAGATAAAAAACATTAAAAAAAAACTGCTGTACGGCGCATTAAAAATAATTTTACGGTGCCATTTTCTTCGATACGATTCAATTATACTATTAGATTCGCGTAAAACTAAGCCGGAGCTGATCTCTTTGTGGTGATTGCTACATTTTAAACAGTTATGTTTTGAAATTTGTATTGAAATGCCCGTAGATGGTCGTGAAGACTTGGGTACGTGCCTGCCTCTATTTCAGCTGTAGAGCGGCAGTAAATGCTTTATAATTTGAAAGGAGTGGTACACAGACAGTGGGTACAGTTGATGGTGGTAGAATCTTATGTTTAGGCTTGTTTGCGGAGGCACCACCGCTAATACGTATTACAAATTAAATTTTCAGTCGCTTTGGTAAAGGATTTCTTAGTGGAACATTATTAAAGGCCTTGCCCAGCGTGAAATGAAATGAAATAAAAATATTTGCTTTAATTTTAAGGTACATACGAGTACATACATGTAATAAAAATATCAAGTAGAAGCTTTGATGACCCTTTCAGGCCTTATAATGTACCTAAGTATAGTTGACAGAGAGAACTAAGTGTGAATGATGATTATTCTTATAATATTAGTCTGTATGTTTTAACTTACACATGAAGGTTATAGCCTGTATAGAATGTAAAGAGACAAAGACTGTAAGCCCAAATATAGGTGTATAATTTTGTAGCCAATACAAAGAAAACCCTTTCAGGCATGGACAAGAGATTGTTGAATGTGAATCATACTCTTTCAAACAAAATGTTGGTACCTACTTCATCTTGGCTGAATGGCCTTAAACCTTGGCGACTTTGTCAAACATTGCTAGTGCCTAGTACTTTTTTTTTATATTAGCAGAATAGCAAACGAGCATGCAGGCCACCTGATGTTAAGTGATCTCTGCAGCCCATGGACATCCCCATCTAAGGTTGTATGTGGATGCATTGCTACTCCTGAGGAATACTAAGTTGGAATGCCAAGTGTCCAGTGTCTTCTGCCTAACCACGCCCTTCAAACCGAAAGACAGCAGTTCTCACACTGCTGCTTTTTGGCAGAAATAGATGCTACGGCGGTGCCATGCCGCCGCAGGCGATCCTGCGACATAAGACTCTACTATCAAAACTTAAATTGTGTGATAGGTTCGTCGTATCAATGAGGTCTGTAGACTGAAGTAAAGTTTCTTTATCTGTGTTCTATTGTTTATCTATATCGTTTTATTGTTGTCTAAGGGGCCAGTGACAATATAGCGTGAACTACTCACTGATTTATTTCCGTACTTCTTAATTCAAAAGTTTGAATGTGTATACGATTATTTAAAATTAGTACCGCGTCTTTTTATGTAATTTCTTAATGTCTTATTAACCTTCAAAATACTGACCTATTCTTAAAAAAATAAATCGTTAAACGCCCTAGAGACCCATTTCCCAAAGGGGAGGATTACATTCGTTCGTAATAAGATCACAGATGGCGCCTTCAATGTTAGTCGTTTCATGCCGCGATGGTCGCGAGATCGTCATAAATTGTGTAGAACGATCATGGTGATATAATTTTCACAAGGTTTGAAAATATTCAAAATGTTTAAGCCATGTTGGTGGACACAAAATTTTTAGACTATAATTTCTTTAAAATTTATTATCTGTATGACAAAAATAATCGTTTGACATTCTCAATCTCTGCCGCCAATTTTACCTTAGCCACAGATAACTTATAGATGTAAATTTTTCACAGATGTCATATTTGAAACAAAATAGTCAAACATCCTTATTCATCAGCCAGCCAGCTCCCAAAAATATATTAATAATAAACAATTTGAGTGTCTTGTCCGTCCGTTCGGATACGTTAATCGGTTCGACAACCTCATCTATTTAAAGATCTGTTGTAATAAGTAACAACAGAGTCTTTCAGGAACGTTAGAAATAGCAATGTGTTATTCGCCGTTATTTATGGTGTATTTATGTTTGGTAGAAGAATGGTATACCATACTTTGTGTATTCCAGTGCGTTCCATTAGATATCCCAGACCTGCCTATTATTATAGGTTATTTTTATTTAATTTAATTTAAGTGACTACATGTCCTTATGTAATCATGCAATCGTTTATTGTTACCCAAAAAAAAGTTTTCATGTATTTTTTATTTACACTATATTATAAACCTAAGGTATTCAAAGAGTGAATGCCATCAGGCCATTCACCACCAATCAACCCTTGAAGATGTCGTAGTTATCATGTTGTGGTAGGCTCTACTAAACCATCTCTAAGATTATCTTTTTTTTATGTTAAAAGAATAGCAAACAAGCGTGCAGGACACCTGATGTTAAGTGTTTACTGCAGCCCATGGGCAATCTAACCTCAATTGGGACGAAAGTCCTATCTGAGGTCGTATGTGGATGCGTTTCTACTCATGAAGACCAAGTTGGAAGTTGGAATGCCGCTTGTCCGGTGTCTTCTGCCTAACCACACCCTTCAAACCGAAACACAGCAATTCTCACACTGCTGCTTTACAGCAAATAAGTGCTGCGGTGGTGCCGCCGCAGACGAGCCTTCCACAGACTCTACCACCATCAATATATCTATTTGTAGGCTCTATAAGATTTTCCCTCGTAACGAAAAGGTAACCAAACAGTGATAGAGTACGTAAGCTCACTTCTGGCTTCAACGTTCTGTAAGACGATTTATGTTCATTATTTTCCGTGCGTGCCAACCCCTGGTTTGTAACGCATTAACGATAACAATAGACACTTTATTAGTGAAATCCCTTAGAGATGCAACGAGTACATGCGGGGGCGGCCGCTTGGCAGAACATCCCCTGTTGTATGGCCCAAGATAATCTCTATTTTGGTTCAAAAAAATTTAAAATAACATTTGGGCCATAGGAATTGAAAAACAAATTAGAAACGTAACGTATTTTAAGCTTTTGTTTCTTCGAGTAAGCTTTTGGAATTGAAAAAAATAGAAGTGATTTTTAAGTAAACAACAAACGATGTTAAAACTATCAACGGAATTTAATTATGGTGACAGTGTTATGCCGAAAGCTCGTCTGCGGCGGCAACGCCGCTCCATCTATTTCTGCCGTAAAGCAGACGTGAGAACTGCTGTATTGAAGAGTGTAGTTATGCAGAAGACACCGGACAGGAGACAATCACGTTAGTCCTCGGGATTAGCAACGAATCCACATACAACTTCAGATAGGATTTGCGTTCTGCTTGAAGTTTGATGTGGATGTCCATGGGCTGCAGTGACATCCTAACATCAGGTGGCCTACATGCTCGTTTGTTATACTGTAAAGATTTAAAAAAAATGTGCGTCTAATGATTTTTGCAAATGCATTAGAATGTATTCAGTACATTGGCTGTTTTTCATTATGACATCAGGGTTATAAACCTTCACATAAGATAGTTTTGGGTCTGACGACCCGTATAGTGCCGGGATTAACTTGCGGTCTACCAAACGGTTCGATTCCCAGCAGAGCTTTTGATGACGAATTTCGATTTTCATACCCGGTCTGGGTGTTGTGTGCTTGTTTCTGTGTGTGTCCATGGCACCCACGACACAGGTTAAATCCTACTGTGG
>DWKW01002095.1:0-11501 GCA_018250115.1 Doberes anticus
CGTTTCACAAAAAAATATTTACCAAAAATTGTGATTGATGTCCGCATAATTTATATTTTACTGATGAAAAGATCATACATATACATAAAATGATAGAAAATAAGGTTATCATCCCAGTATACGAATCGGTCGCGTTGATCGAAATATGATAGGTAATTGTTCGATAAAACTTTTATATTTATCGTACTCGTTAAATGCAACTATGGGGAAAAGGTTCGATGAATACGTAATGTCTTAATCTGAGGCGTCGGATGTCGATCGCGCAATAACAAGAGGTTGGATGAGGAAAAAGCAGCTGCGGACCCACTCGCACCGCTCGTAACAAGAGCCGTTACGCAATTCGGCAACGGCCTAATTGATTCCTCGCCCTTTCGGCCAGACGGGGCGTCGCATTATCGAGCACAGGTGCCTCTGCTCTCCAATTATTTGCCTCCGCGACAGACGACAATACCGGCCCGCCTCTCGTTCGCTACTCAAAATCGTTTCACCTTTAATTGTACATCGGATATTCTTTTCGTGACGTGACTCTATTAGTAATAAAGATCGAACACGACGCCCTGTAACGGAAATGACTTAATTTTCGCCGAGTCGGGAGCGCTCGTTCGCCGCTGGGCGCTTTTGTCTTCCCCCGCCTATTAAAGGTGTGTGTAAATCGAGTAGGTCTGCCGTAAGGTAAAATATGGAGAATCTCTAGTCGATTTGTATGCGCACCGAACTCCCGCTAAGTAATTTATCTAAAAGTATTTTTGACGCCGATCGTGAACTAGGGAGAGAGTTTGCAGCGCCGGCTGCCTCGATTCGCTATGTGTCTTCACTTGTTTAATTACATTAAGAGGTTAATTAGGAATATTAGCAAAGTGTCGTCGTTACTTTCCATGCTCTTTGGTCTCTGTGCATTTCCTCAAGTTTGTTCAAGGAGTCGTCGGCGCTAGCCGAACTTCTGATGTGCTTAGACGAAACGTAGTTCGCAATTAGTGTAATGGAAGCAACTATAGCAAATGTAAAGGCGCACTCGGCACAATTAAGTTGCAGAGTGGAGAGAAATTGCAACAAGTGCAACAGGCCTCGCCCTGTCCACGGTCCATTTAACCCACTCAGCTGGCGGGCGTTCCGAAACTCGCCTGCAGCGATGTGTTCGTGTAAACACTTATTGCTACACATTGTACCTACTCTTCACTGACCATTTCTTTGTTTCTGAGTTTCCATTTTAAAAATTCAGTCGTAATATTTTTCCTCACATTTCGTCGTGCTGCCAACCGTCACTTTAAAATTGTTCGCTTCCTAACAGTCGCATCTATTATTTTTACGAGTATTTTTTAAAAAATAAACGTCAGCTGGAACCAGAAGTCTTTATCAACATCATTTTCTTTTTGAACTCGGCGATTGAAGACACGCGCAATCGGTTTTTTCTTTCCTTTTAACAAAAGTCATCGTTAGAAGATGGCAAGGCTTTTACGTCAGTAGTCATAAAGCATCGAAAACATGATAGTTAGTAAATTCAAAATATCGTTGATTATTTATAATACTACTCCTTTAAATATCCTTAGTTGAATAAATAAACAAAATGCTTCGTATACTTTAGAATATTCTTTATAAAAATATGTATTCAAATAAACTTTAAACTTTCAATGAGTATATGTACTGACATATTTAATAAAACAAAGTGAATTCAAAGTTACAAACCAGTAATGTATGCAAGACATCTCCGTCTCGGATTTGTCTATCATCCCATATGTTTAAACTCGTACAAATTCTTTTCTATTGCGAACTGTTTCAGAAAAAAAGAAATCCTACGTACCGAGAATAAAGTTTACTTTGTAATGTGTAAATAAAATACTTGTTGCTGCCCCTTTTCGGCCGTGTAGGATCAAGCTGTCTTTGCGAGCGCTAGTTCTTTCTCGTATCCTTTTTCGTACCCTATTTTCGGGCGAAACAACAGAAAAGTGTTTCGGCTGTAACTCTATTTGTTCACGGAACATTATTTGTCGTAAAGAATTTGATGTGGTCATTCTCGATTTGTGCCTTAAGAGACACTTCTAGCGGAATCGCTTTGAGTTTATCTCTCGTAAATCCTAAGTAGTGTATTTCTTTTTCTAGGTGTCTTTAAAGTTAAAGTTATTATTATTGTTGTTAATATTTCATTAATGTTTATATACAAGAAAAAATGATGCACAGATCAATTTACAATATTTCAATCCAAAAAAATATGTAATTTTTTTTTACTTTTAAATATTAAAATTTGCTAAAAATGAACGATTAAACAATTAGAGTGATAGCCTAGTGGTCAAGCATCTCGACCACGCTTTAACGGGTCGAGGTTCAAATCCCGGCACATACCTCTACTTCTCGAAATGTTATCTATTCTTAATTTTCGAAATTATGTTCGTATTATGAATTAATTATCACTCAATGTAACGGTGAAGGAAGACATTGTGGGGAAACCTACATGCCTGAGAGTTCTCCATAACGTTCTCAAAGGCATGTGAAGTCCCCCAATCCGCACTTGGCCAGCGTGGTTGACTATGGCTCAAACTCTCTCATCTCTGAGAGCAGACCCGTGCCCAACAGTGGGACAATAATGGGTTGTTGATGATGAAAGATTGAATACTAAAACCACTTGATGTTAATTGGTCATTGCAGCTTATTAATATCGAAATCTAATCTTAAATACGACCGAATTCCTACCTGAGGTTGTACGTGGATGGGATACTGCTGTGGACAAGTTCGCTGACAAATGCTGCATGTTCTAAATCTACCGAAAGGAGTGTTTGAAAGCTGTGGCCCTTTAAACCAATATAAAATAGTGTGAGCATGGTAGAGACATATTGTATTAAATAATATTTTCATTGCGGACAAGTAACAAATATTCACTTCTAAGACAACATTTTGATACATGTCGTCTATTATAATCTCGTAATAATAACTTCTATTTTACCTTTTTATTAATAAGAACTATTAATACAATAACTCCACTCTCATTCCGTAATACGCAATTATCAAATTCATTAGTGCGAAATAAACTCTCGTGGTGCCTTACTGATCCTTCACACTTGTATAAATTTAGGTATACACATATTAATAGGTACCTCGAAAGTAACACATAATTTCGCACCCTGTCGTGATTTTAAATGCCCGTAGAAACTCATTAAAACTAGTAATAGTTGTGAATAACGCCCTTTAGTGTTTATGTGAAGATAAGTTTCGCTACGTAATATAACTGTTCACAAGTGGACTCGCGCAGGTGCGGTTGTACCGTACCTTTGTGTATTAAATGCGCAACTTGCTTAGGAAATTGTTCCCGAATAGGAATTATTTCCACCTCCAACCGTTAACCCCCAAGATATTCCAGGATTTGGAAAATTAAAGCAATCGTTACCAACGCTATTACAAACGTTTAACTGCTTCTCGAGATTGCTAATTATTATTCATTCCCGTTTATTGCAGATAAATATTGTATTCAGACAACGCTTAAACAGCGGTCATTTATTTTCTGTGGTATCTAATCCCGCATAATATAAGTCTTATTGAACGCGAGGATTATGTTTCATGGGGATTTTCAAGCCGCGCAATATGGAATTGAATATCATAACTTAACATGCAACAAATTTAAATAGATTAATAGGACTTAAAAGGTAATACATCCCGCTGTCCCACTAATATTATAAACGTTAAAGCTTGTTTTTAATGGTAATGGTAATCCATGAGCTGGATATGGACGTAGGATAATTTTATCATGATAAAATAAGGATAAGTTCCTATTTTATTTGGATGCTATACGAGTACCTAAAGTCCACGAGAACGAAATCGTGAGCATGAGTCTAGTTCATAAATTTATGTACATTTCCAAGAAATACCTACCATTTATTAAGATTTGTTGTACTTTTGACAATCACTTATCCAACTCAGTTAAGTTTCAAGGTGGATTTCATCTGACTTTCGTAGTTAGGATGAGAGTGAAACTTTAAAATTAACTAAAAGTGCAATTTTGCGAAGAAAATACAATGTGTAATTCAAAGTTTTTATAATTTTTCATTATCTCACGCTTTTCATGCTTAATTCGTAATACGGACAGAATTTCTAAAATTTAGAATATATGGTATTTCGAGATATAGAGGTGCGTTTCAACTTCAACTCATCGTAGTGGGGTCGAGATGCTTAACCACTAGGGAATCATACACAAATGTCACAAACTCACAAACCAGTGCTGCAGTGGTGGTGCCACAGGCCAGCCTTCAACACCATCAAACCAATATACAAACGTTGCTAGATACCTTACTTTAGTTGACTAGAAAGCGATGTTATGGTAAACATGCTAATCTCAACGTGCGGTGTCTAGGGCGCACACGTTTATCCGTGTAATCTAGCTCTCGCGACTTCGCGCCGCTCACATAAGACAATCTGATCGAATAACTTCGCTCCACTAACTCACAACTCCGCGAACTTGGCACTTGTTACACTAGAAACTACGTAGAAAAATAACCGTAGATATTTCATGGTTTTAGAACAATGTATGATCTTTATATTTTAAGGAGTAGCATTTTAACTCGACTATGGGACGCACTCCCAGAAAATTATATTTGTATTTACAGATGTTTCATTAATATGAATGTGTTGCAAAATAAATATATATATATATATATATATTAATATAGATATATTTCCTCGTCCAAATTTTCTGCATAAGCTTACCATTAGTAATACAAATCAATATAAAACAAGCCTGAAGGCCACCGGATGTTAAGTGCTTACGTTGGTACGTGGATGCATTGTTCCTAGATCGACGCCTCACGTTTCAGAGTAGTCTGCTAGAATATAGAAGTTCAGGTTCTGCTACATTACGACAGAAATAAGAGCCACCACAGGCGAGTCTTGACTTTTCATTTACCGTGTACAATAATTAAGGTGGCTACAATCTGTTAACGTTGCTTTCTTTTTCAAGAGAGACGAGACATATATACATTTTTTTACACATATTTTATAGACCTACAATTTCCAAATAAATCATAGCTTGTTGATGTGTAAAAGGGTCATTAAACAAGTGGATTTATTTTCTTTAATAGTAGCCCATATATCAATTTAACTTTCATAGAGTTAAAATTTAACTAGGATCAAATAATTGTTAAGTAAAAATTTAGTTTTAAGGGGGATGTTTTTTTTCTTTTAAATTCGATTCAGTCTAGGAACTTTGATTTAAAATAAAAGTAACAAAGAAGGTTAACGTAAAATTGCGTGATCTAATTTTTTTTTGTTATTATCAAGTAATCGTGTATTTCAGCGAATGTAGACATAGGCAGGTACTTTAAAAATAGTGGTAGAAAAGGCACAAAAGTTTTCCAATCACCTTTTCAATGTCTCCATTCAGAAGAAACTCGTTGTTCTTTGAACAAACGACTATGAAAAGAAATCACCGAATAGGTGAGCGCGGGCAAACTCACAAGTAAACATTTGCGTATGTAAACTGGAATTATTCACGAAAAAACTTTTAATGGCGTCCCCGGAGTTCCCGTCAAACATTTATCAACAAAAGAACGAACGTCCCGCAGGCGATAGAACTTGAAATGTATGGAAATTACCCAGTCACGAGCGGGAGAACAATTCACTAACGGCATAGGCAAATGTTTTTGTCGCAGCTTGTTTCGTCCGATTTGAAGTTCCAACCGAAATATCAATCCACACAACAACCCGACACACTTCTCTTCGATTCGCAACGAACGTCCACTTAAGTATCGTACAATCGAACAGTCGGTCGGATCAGCTATGAAATTAAAAGCCGAAGAATTAATCTTATTAATGAGCCATTAAATTAAACTCCAAGTACTTTTAACAGCAATAATGTAAAGAAGCTTTATCCGTGACTCCATTATCATCACTTTCGCAGCTTAAATATTCAAATCTGCGGTTCCGGTAATCGCTTGGAAACTGTAAAAGAAGTATTACCGCGCAGGTTGGAAATGTAAATATTGATATGATGGCTTCCTAATTTCAAAGATTAACTAAGAAGTTAGATAGAATAAATACGTTGCGAACGGACACCGTTTCATTTGCATTTCAATCAGAATGATATAGCCGGTGGGAAGGAAAATCCGCTCCGTCGCCTCACTTAAAGCTTTTGAAATATTCCTATAACTTCTGATTCAACGAGAAAAAAGCCTATTTGAATTGGAAAGATCAAAGCGTAAAAATTTATCGTTACAGAAAAAGCGCGGCAAGAACGTCCAAAAAGGCGTCAGGCACTTATTATTTCAACAGAGCCAGTGTCTCGTCTCCTCTCTTATTCTATTTGTCTTTTCGATTGTTCCGGTGCATAGACTCCTCCATTACTCGGCACTGAAAGGAAAGTTTTGTATTCAATTTGGTATTATAATTCCCATTTGAAGTCGCCACGCACCATCGCGCCGACATCGGCTATGTAAATGGGCGCTTCCGGGGCTAAGTCGCGTTTTTGCCGAAAAACCTTGAATTTTTTTTTATTTCAATTCTGTACCCGCTTCACACTACTCTCGAAACTTTTCACTTTTAATCCGACGTGAATTTCTTTCAGTTACGTATGTTATTGCACCAATAGTTTTCATGGATGAAACAGGCATAAACATGCCCGCATAACATTTTGCAACATTCGACTTACGTTGTATTAAAAGTCATAAATTTCCGCATCGAATTTATTTATCAAACCACTTGTATGTTTTAGGTTTGTGTAAATATTTCTGTGCGCATACCTGACTTGAATTTTTATATATACGCGCGCGGGCTCCGTCTGGAGACAAGGAAACATTTCAGAGTTTCGCCTCAATTTAAAATGGAAACTTATCCCTCGGCTATCGTAAAGTCTCTATTTTCCATAGAAATCCACCTAGCTCGCTCCATTCGATACTAACCGGTGTCCACACTGGATCCAGGTGGATTTCAAGAGCTCGCTTCGGATGAACGGCGTCTCGAAGAGATGGACTTGTGTCTTACAGGGACAGGTTTTATTTTACGAGATGTTTTCCGCTACCGTTTCGCAGATACTAAAATAATAAGAGTTTTACGTCGCCACGTATTATGTAGCTTTTATGGTCCCCCCGAGCACGGCTGAAGCGCTATTACAGTGGCTTACGAGGGCTCTTGTGACAAAATAATTAACCCAGTGTTATTCGTATTAGAGTCTGTTTCCATCTAGCATTGAATTCTTATACGCACCTTTTATTACTCCCGTTTTACATTCCTTTATGACACTTATCTGTGTTGCCCCCCTCGCGTTAGGTAATTTTGTAAATCCTTGACGTGAGATACCAATTTCAAAATACACTTATTTAATTTGTAATATGCTATACTTAAGTTGTTAAACCTTTACAAATGAATGTATAAAGCAGTACGGTAAACGTCAGGAGTAGTTAATATTGTTGATTTAAATTATTTCAAATTATCGTGATCCCACTTATAATTCAGGCAAGCAAACATTTTAGCACACAAGTCCCAAAATCACGGTGGAGACATAGGGCCGGTCCGAACGTCTATATTCAAGCAAGAGACAAGGGACCGATAACAGATTACCCGCAAACACGTTTTAAATTCATTTCCCGACCCGAGCGCCGATCGTTCCCCGATAAAATGTGGGGACGACCCGGGAAATGGGGACATATTTACTTTGTCTCCCCGCGGCGCGCCCGCGGCCACTTCTCCGGTCAGGTAACGTACCGAAGTGGCAAAATATTTGTCCGGAGACCGCTACCCGTTCAGATTTAAGAACATTAGCTCTTCTCAAATCTGAGTTCACCTCAAAGTTCGCCATTACGATCCATTATCCTCGGCCGAACAATAACAGCTGTAAAACAACCGCTCCCCCGTTAAACATCAATTAATTTAATCGCCAATAAATACCTATGTTATTTATTGTAATATGAAATAGCGCTAGTTCCACTTTGATGACGATTATCAATTTTCTTTTCAAAATTGAAGACAAGCCATAATTGTATCGCGTTTGCATATTTCTAAAAGATTGTATGTACAATAATGGTTGAATTTATAGTTTTAATAGTAATACAAATAAGGTTGAATTTGTTTTAACTTTGAAATTTAATATAATAAATCCGAAAAATAAAAATGTAAACAGGATTTACTTGAAGCCACGATCGTAACGATTTAGGTAATTAATAAATAAACCTTACGTATTGCCATTTTCCCTCAAACTCTTACATACATATGTATTTATCTACTTTACTTACAGTACGTAGTATCAGGAACATGTAAACACTGAGCTTATGTCTAATGGAAGTGATTAGTACAGTGATAGCCGTCCATTTGCCAATCAGTTCTTAGAAGTGAGCGATGTTCAGTAGGAGCTATGGTAATTGTCATTCAAGGTTTTGTGATGATTGACAGCAGATTGCATTGAAATGGTCGTAGCTCGATGTCTTTCTATCAAAAATCATTTGTGTGCGAGAAGGGGTCATGTCATTTACTGAAAAACTAAAACTGTTTATTTATCTTACCACACTTTATCTATTTATATCTGTTAAACATATTCTTGTTTATTTGTAACGCTTTTAATATGATCGGTTATAACTTAATCACTTCAATGAACTTATAATCATTATATCACTTATTATTTAAACTTTAGCTACAGCTGGCTTGGGGTTTGAGTTGGGTTTTGTATGGGTTTTTACAGGTTCAGTTGTCAACAAATACGGGAGATATTTTATTTCCAATAATTGCATATTAGATCTATAGATTTGAATGATTATTTAAGATTTTAACAATCATAACGTCCATAAATTAATTCTTAAATATTGGAAACTATAACACTTTTAATTCCGTTTGTTAATATATCGTATAAATCATCAAAATTGTATCAAAAAATCATCAGTACACACAAATTTTTGTAATGTTATGCTAACATAATTATGCTACATTGTAAGAAATCGACAATCGATGAATATAGGTTTGAAAAGGAAAAGGCAGAAAAATTATCATGCTGCTGGTATCGTACCAGAGTGTATCCGTGTTTTGAGAAGTGAAAGGTGGTACAGTACTAGGCACGATGGTATTTTGTACCGAAGGCTCCAGCCTCCTGTACAAAGGTCATTTGTAATTCATTTCATTCAACATTTCGCACACACAAGTTCCGGCCAAAAGTGTTTAGCACTAAGATATATTCATCTAGATTGCAACTTATTTCTCAGTATCAAAATGGCAAGTTAATTCCAAAAGAACATCATAATAACCGACAACGCAGCTTCCATAAAGCTGGCATAATCTAGTGATTGAAATGCGTATCAACGCTGCGGTTACTAGAGTCCGCAGACCCTTCGTAATTTATCCACTTAAGTTAACTCCATTAGGATCCGTTGTAAGACTAGCTCCTGAGCTACGTATTACCTACTGATATCTAGTCGAGAACTCTGCACTCTTAATAGTAGAAGGTGACCATGTCCACTAATTAGCAAGGAGTAACAAAAAATCGAGTTTCGCAAAGCTAGCAGCATAATCCAGTGTTTGAAACTCGTAACACGGTTGTTGCGGTGACCGCAGAGTCCGCAAACCTTCGCAAGTTATCCGCTAAAGCTAAATCCATTAGTGTCCAGAGCAAGTCCAGCTTCTGAGCAACGTAGCACTGCTGTAATCCGGCCGAGCGCTTTGTATTGTCGACGCCGGAAAGTTCCCGCTATTTCATTGAATTACACCTTACCGCCCAAATATGGTTAGTGCTTTGGGACTAAAGAGTGCTCGGACGGTAATGAATTTGTATTGTGCTTCTACGTACGGGATGCAAGGCAGAGTTGCCGAGTTTCCAACTGTTTCAAGTTGCAATAAAATAATGTAACTTGGTTTAGTAAGCCAAGCAAGTTAAATTTTGAGACTAATCTAAAGCGCTTACCTAATAAGCAATCACTCGCGTGTACCTTCTTTATAAAATTGTATAATTATGTTCTTAAATAAACGTTATGGTATATACTAAACATACATAATTTCTACGTATAAAGAGGTAGGCTTTCAGAATGACAGGCATTGCCGGTTTCCGTATAAACTCACACAAGGTTACCGCAAGCCAGGTAAGCCGTACGAAGGCTTAAAATGATGCCGCTACAGAAGTAACTTGAACTCGTGTACAGCTAAAACCCTTGATCTGCTATAATCTCCTTGTAGTCGAGTGATTGTGACGTCACCTACTCTTTGAACTGACTAATTCGTATAAACGACGCTTTGTTGCTACAGGCCAATTTACAGTTACGTTTGCCGTCACAAAGTAGAGGGCAACTTTGGATTCAAGTAGTGGATAAGTCCTTAGTTGCAAATTCTTTTTGTATACCGTCAACTCGTATCACGTATTGTATTAATTACTTTGTAAGGTATTTGTTTAAAGCTGAAATGGGTAAAATAAAATAAGGTAAAAGTAAATCGTAGCATTTAAAAATATCTATTCGACGAATAGCCAACAAGAATTCAGCCCGCCTAATAATCAGTGCTCACGAGGGCCAATGTTCTATTCAGAGGATTTTTGTGGATGCCTTACTACCCCTCAGGACTAAGTTGGAACGTCTGCCAATACTCTGCCTAACTAAACGCTCCGAACAAGCAATACTGCTTTAGAGCAGAAAGAATATGCGAAGAGACCATAAAACTAAGTTATAATTTTATTATAAATACCAGAAGTAAAGAATGTGCGCCGCGATTCGACTTTTTTTCTACTCGGAGTTCTTGATAATTCTTCCTGATTTCCTTACCATAAACAAAACTAAATTTTTCTTTCAAATTCGGTTGCTTGCATTATCGAGTACCTAGGATCAGTATCAAATATCTAGTTCGCATTTTCCTATTTCATCGTATTATTTCTAAAAGACAGTTGTTGAAATACGAGTAAAACGAAAAAAAATATCAAAATTCCAGTCTTCGTTTGCCTTTAGAACTGACGCTGGCAATTAAACATTTGTAGCAGCCGACGTAGTCCTAGACACAAGTGTAAACACGGCCTTTGAAGCGTTCTACCATGCTGCAAATATTTAAAACTCTTCATACACTTTTGAGTGAATTTCGCTAAATATTAAAGGTAGCGACCGTTTTGCTCACAAATATTTTTTTCACCATTTTTCTTTTTTTTTGGTATTATCTGTATAAAATACTACATATGTATGTACATGTGATTCTGTGATATGATTCTGACTTTAATTCGAATTCTGACTTTAATTCGATGATACGAAAATTCGTTTTACTATCAGTTGTGGGTGTCTTATATCTCAAACATAGCAAATAAACGAAAAAAGAAATGTCATCATCATACATCCATTATTGTCCCACTGGTTTAGGCCATAGTTCACCACGCTGGCCAGGTGCGGATTGTCAGACTTCATATGCATTTGAGAACTTTATGGAGAACTCTCAGGCATGTAGGTTTTGTTCACGATGTTTTTATCGGATGTCTAGTACTTACGAAAGTAGTCAGAAGGTAAAATTATACCGTGGAATATCTTCAAATGCATTCATAATCACACAAACACACAGTTGCACGTTATCAAATATGTATA
>DWKW01002096.1:0-11500 GCA_018250115.1 Doberes anticus
TGGATGTCCATGGGCTGCAGTGACCACTTAACATCAGGTGGCCTGCATGCTCGTTTGCTACTCTTTTAAGATAAAAATAAAAAAAAAAAAAAAAATTTAAAGTGTTTGGCAACTTGTTGCCTGATTCATCAGGAGCAATAATATATCATTGCACAGCCCTAGGTGGGATTGATCCTGTTTGAAGTTGGATATTGATGCAGTAGCAACCACTTCATACAAGGATGCCCATAATCTTTTGGTGTTAAATTAAAATAAATCTAATTTTGCATATAAGGCATTTCAAACATGTTCCCAGGAAGTATTTTACATAAAGTACTCATAAAGATAGTGCAGTCACTTATAATCACATGTACTCACTAAGGGTCAATTATAGATGTCTGTGAGCTGCAGTGGCCATTTAATCTTAGAAATAAATAATAAATTCCAGGTTCCAGACATTAATCAATCCAAACTTTAGTAAGCGTGGGGACAAGTATGTGAGGGATTTCCGACCACCTGGCAGTGGGTATGTATTTATTTTGTACTTATTAGTATTCAGTTGTATAAAAATATATATTGATAGAAATCTTGCATTTTCTGACATATCAAAGAAAATCTCTAACCATTGACTCCAGAACTCACTCTGTGGCTGAGACTAAGAAAGGATTTTAATTGATTGTTAGAGTGGGCCTTAAAAAATGACTATATTGATAAAATGATGACAGAACATGAGTGAAGCTCCAAGCAAAATATAGTTGCTCTTAAAAGTGTTAATGCAAAATATGATGGAATGCTTGTTGCATCTGTTTCTGCAAAGAGAATTTACACTGTTATTGTTATAATTAGTGTGGTAGGCTGTTGATAAATTATGAACTCATTGGTCAATAATCCTCTGCTTATTACAACTGCACCAGACTAGCTGTGTATAATACTATTATAACATAGTAATGGACAATTTCTGCACATTGAAAGACAATTTAGGAAATTCACATGATTACCTATCTAACCTTGTGAGCAATAGTCCAGTAGAGTCACTATTGTCCTATTGCTAGGTGTGGTCTCCAAATAACTATAGTTTATTTACAGCCTGTTTCACAAAGTTAGGGGAAAGTTATTTAGTAAAAAAAAGTATTTATCAGAGTGTTTGATGGGTTTCACACTTGTTTTCCCGCTCATAGTCTTACTGTATGATTTAACCTGTTTTGTTGATGCCATGGACACACAGAAACAAGCACACAACACCCAGACCAGGTACAGAAATCTAAATTCGTTATTCAAATTTCTGCCCCACTGGGAATAAAACCAGTCCTGGGTCCTCAGAACGACAGACCACATGTTGACTATGCTGCCATACGAGTTGGGTAAACTTCCCCAGCATTTATTTGTCATTTAGATCTGTTTTAAATTTATTGAGCACCAAATGATGTATTATTTTAATAGATAAGTTTGAAGTAGCATATTTGGGACTTTACTTGAACATTGTAAGGGGCTGGCCTTAAGAGTCATAGTTAGTGTTATAGTCTACATTGTGACCATAACTAATAATGCTAATATAAACTAACTGTTTTATTTTTATTTTCAATTGTAAATATACAATACAAAATGTCCTGAGTAATGAAGGGGACGAAATAGAACTAAATAGCTATTATAATTTTATTATTGAAATAGTATATCAGTTAACATCTCTTTGTATGTGATTTCAGGCCTCCAAAGCCCCCATCAAGGAAGTATGGAGGATTTGGGCCATCTGGTTCCGGACCTGCTCCTCCGCCAATGGGAGGCTGTGGATGTGGTGGCTAAAATTTATTTATAAGGTGGGTGCAGACTGGCCAAATTCAGATTGGATTTTATTACATGTTAATACCAGATTCAGCCCTGATTACTATTTCCTTCACCATTTCATCATTAACAGCCTTTGCAGTCTGAATTCCTCCAATCTGTACCTTTATCTCGAATTTCTATCATACAGCATGATTAAATAATAACAATATTTAGAAATGATCTAATTAGCATAATTCTATACATTATGTAAAATTTAAACAGTTTTAAATCTTCCTGAAAAAATAAAAGTGTTTTGTGTATAAAAAATCAATGACCCAGTTCTAGTGCTTTGTGCACATGATTGACCTTAATATAAATAGTAAACTACAAAGTCAGTTTAGAGCTATATAGAACTTTTTACTCCTACATTAAGCAACAGAAGTATAATTTACAGGATGATTGCAAATACATTCCTTTGAATTAAAGGTTTTGCATAATTGTATGTATGTAGATCATGTAACTAATGGGGCTCAATAGTCTAAATTTTAATGTCCATAAAGGATGAATGTTTGATAAATATCTTGTCAATCTAATGCTTATAACATAGCTATAGTCAGAACCTTAGTCATGAAACTGACATGAATAACACTTAAATTGTTTGCTCTTAAAATACACAAATTTTGTGTTTCATGTGAACTAACATTCAGTAACATAGAAATTGTAGTTATAAACATAAGCAATACTAATTATCGAAGATGTCTTCAATTAATATTAAAATAGATCTGGATAAGGATGTTTTACAAAGTTATGAAAGAATGCAGAGGCAACAAAACAAATGGAATGAGTATAAAAGAAATTGGTTAGAAAATTCATTTAAGACCTACTTATTTACTCCTTTATTATTTTGTAATTAAAAAGCTATAAACAGTTTTAATTATCTAAATTTACTTTGTTTATTATGATGTTTTTGTATAAACGTTTTATCTTTAGAAATATAACTATGTTAATAATACGAGTTTTTTTTTAAATTAATATGGCTTCAAGTGACCGAACTTTGTTGTCTTTCAAAACAAAATTACATATTATTTCATTCATGATCTCCATACCCCATACATACTTAATTGTGTTTTAATTCTTCACTGTGTATTGGCAAACATGACCGTTTAGACCTAGAGTCAATTAAAAAAAACACAAACATACAGTTAAAAAAAACCTAAATAAATGTCGACGTTGAGACTTGATTGTTAAGGTGCATGTGTTGATGTGTTCTCACAATCACAGTAACGCATTTTGGTGATCGTTTGGCAAATAACACACGCGAATTATGAAGAGCCAAATGAAGTTTCACCATAAAATTACGTACCTAATTACTTTGGTACTAGGTAAATATGAGAATATTGACATAATTCAGTTTAATAAACAGACATGAGGTAGGTAAATAAGATAACATTTTGAAAGGAGAAAATCTTTATTCATTTAAAATTTTTACATTTATCAGCCGTACTCACTACGTCAAAAATAATTACATCTCTCATCATCTCAATCATTTTAAATCATATTAATTAGACAGTGTTATGAAAAAACGAACGAAGCACAATATTTTTGTAAAGTCGAGAAAATGGGCTTCATAGTTTTGAATGTGACTTGTGACGTGAATTCAATTTTAAGAAATGCTTCTTTTCAATAGGTAGTTTTTGAATGAGTAGATTTAATATCTACTTAACACGATATTACATTTTGCATGATTTTGTAAGATCTGTCACACAATTTTCCTTTGAATATATCAATTGTTCACTATCACCGTCTTTCAATTAATAGAACAGAAAATTATGACGTACTAAAAGGCTTAATTTTATCTTTTTTATTACTTTATTCTTGGATCCCAGGTTAGCCTATGTAGAGAAATATCAAATCACATGGTTTGTTGGGGATTTTTTTTCAAAATGCATTAATCTCATATTCAGTTCAATGTAAATTTTTTGCATTGGATTTAACGAAAATTACTTAACTGTCCTCTATGTTTGTATGTCAAGATACGCGAAATAAAGTTCGGATAGGAAATTAAATTGTGTGCAGGGAATGGCGAAATTAGATTTTTATTCTAGAACGCTTGACGGAAACGCAATTTTTATTCTCATAATTTGTTATATTCAATATGAAAAGCCTAAATGCATTTTAGAAATGGGACTTGGGACTCTTAGTTTCTGGTTTTGTTTACAGTATAGCTATGAATCGTGGTCTTCTAATTTTAAGACATAGAGAGTTTTTGACAATCAATTTACAACCTAGATGTAATCGCCACAATCTGCTTGTATTATCTTGCATCTATCTTATATATCTTTATTTAATTTTGATGCTTCAATCGTTGTATCGTTACGTACATAGTCCAATTGTTATGATTATTTTAAAAATAATTGCAGATAATGAGTGTTAAAATGATTTTAAATATATTGTGAGTATAGGATGATTCCTCATAGATCATCTAGATACTGCATATATATTTAAAAAAAAATGTGTATTTCGGTTTTTCATAATAACATATAATCAAATGGGTCTGTTTTACAAATGTTGATTGAATTTGGTCTATAAATATTGAATCTATTAATAAATAAAATAAATAAAAGTATGAAATATGGTAATCATTCTAATTAGATAAAAATTAAAAAATTGCATTTAATTTCATAACTATTGACAGGTGAAATGTGGTAGGGAGATCTTACCACGTAATTCACCTATCTGCTTGCGTGCTGATCTAGACAGACTATAAGTGGAAAACTTGACGTATCACCTTTACCTACAGTTGTGTATAACTCATATTTACGCTATAGTATAGGGAATTATGGGGAACTTTTGATAGCTACATACTTAGTGTCTTCTTATCAATTATATTATTACGTTTTCAGTATAGATGTTATCCATGAGATCTAAATAAAGTAGTAGGAAATCGAGCTGTACTGACTCAGGTAATATCGTAATATATATACTGTTAACGTTACTAAAGATCTATGTAATATACATCAGTATTATATATAGAGATTATGTTAAAAATGGTTAAAAAAAAGTCTGAAATATAATGCACGCATAGACTTGGATATAATTATTACAGTCATGGAATATGTTACTTATATCTTGATTATTATTAGGTATATACCTACTTAATATGATTATTATTAGGTAGGTCGTTAATTTAAGCGATATCAGTTAAAGTAAGTTCTGTGGCAAACATCCTCTTCCCCCCGGACCACTGTAAAGTGCAAACGTGCCCCAAACCGCACATCAATTAATTAAAATTAAAATTTAATTCGATCGTGTAATTAAATCGGCCAAGAAAAATAGGAACTCATAAGTTAGAAGAAGTGTTGTGGCTCCTGGTACTCAATTGACATCGCATCGTGTGCTTCGCTACCATTGACAAGTAAGATTTTATATGTGACCAATCCTGCGCGTGAGCAACGTAAGATATCTTGTGTGCCTCATAAGTCACGCCCAAGTGTTAGTGGGTTGGCTGGTTGGCGTTGTACTGTCCCCGCCTACTGTGACGCAAGCTCCAACGACGCACAATCAGAAAGCGTGATACCCAAAGCCATATTGTGGACCTTGCTGCCATACTTGTCACCTATTGCGCTTCGCTTCGAGTTTACTACAGCTATACACTTCTGATAGCCTAGTACATATGGACTCATCAATGGACAAATCATTTACCGATGCGGAGTCGCCGCCGAGCAATGTCACACAACGTACTAAAAACCCCAAAGATGATACGCGGGACCCAGTTATTATGCAGCTTTGTGAATTTAAGAAAGAAATCAAGGAAATGATAACCTCCTTCTCCTGTAAACACGGAAAGGAACTACAACAAGTAACAACTACTTTAAAAGTCATACAGCAGTCTAATCTCAACATAGAAAACTCAATAGCATTTTTAACAGCACAAAACGAAGAGTTTAAAAAGAAAATAAATCAACTCGAGAACCAGGTAACTGAAGACAAGAAATACATCACAGTTTTAGAAAATAAAATTGAGGAAATTCAATTGGGATGTCGAAAAAATAATTTCCAAATAAAAAACGTGCCAAAGAAAAGTAATGAGACGAAGGAAGACCTCATTGAGATGTTATTGTGCCTAACTCAGAACTTAGACTGTCAAGTAAATAGAGCGGACATCACAGATATCTATAGGGTGCGCGGAAAGAAGGCCGAAGAAAAAAATACCCCGATTGTCGTAGAAACCATCTCATCCCTACTGAAAACTGAAATACTTAAAAAAGGAAAAGCCTTCAATAAAAAACATAGATCGAAAATATGCAGTAAACACCTAGGCTTTAAAAAGGAAACCGATATTCCCATCTTCTTATCGGAGCACCTGACAGTGAAAGGGTCTCGACTGTACTTTCTCGCCAGAGATCTTGCAAAAACTCAGTCTTACAAGTTTTGTTGGACTGCTTATGGGAAGATCTATGTAAGAAAAGATGAAAATTCGCCAATCATTACTGTCAGAAATGAGGAGCAGATACAAAAACTTCAACTAAGGGATTGACTATCCGCCTCAGGCTATAGATACGACCTTTATAGTTTTCCTGACATACGGTTTATGTCTTCATATACTTGGTTGATTTTGTTTATAATATGTAATTTTACATTATCATGTTTGTATAGTATTCATAACATTGCAGTGTACTACCTCATATACCAAATACTCAATATCTTTGATGAAGAAACCAAATTGGCTTCTTGCACACATTTTATACTTAACATATCATATTACCGTTCTCATTTACTTGCATACTCATCTCATTCACTTTTCTTACCTCACTTCGTTAATAATAAAGTAGTAACTGATGAAAGTCTAGGGTCTATTAGGTTGAAATCGAAAATTAAGTTAGTACTTGAATTTTTACAATCGAGATCTAAAACGCTTCATAACTTTAAGTACCAATTATGGTACCCCCTCACAATTATTGCAGACACATCGCACATTTATACATGTTTACAAAAAAAACACACAATCAGCATACATAAGAACAACACACAATACAATATTTATCTTGTATCTATAATGAAGAGCACGTTAAAAGGCACGTTAATTTTAATTTTATCTAATATTAAACTAAGATTTTTTAATAAGACTGCAACATTTTACTATATTATACTTATATTTTCTTGTAACTTTCACATGGACACGGAAATAACGTCTATACCTATACCCAACCAAAATGGATAGCAAGTCTTTAAAAACTTTACATGAAATAGACAGCATCAGTATAGCTCGATCTATCGAGTGTAATGCTTCGGATTTAACTAAACATATATTTGTAAACAAAAACGACCTCACAATCATTTCCCAGAATATTAGAAGTATTTATCATAATTTTGATGATTTTTTAATAACGCTATCTAGCTTCAAGTTTGACACTGATATAATAATTTTAACTGAATGTAGACTAAACTCAAATAAACCTATTCCGCAGCTAAATAATTATTGTTCCTATGCTACAAAGTTCCAGGTTAACCAAAATGATGGTGTGGTGGTTTATGTCAAAAATACGTTAAAACCTAAAGTAAAGGAAGTAAAATTATCCCAGGCATCGTGTCTCCAACTGGACGTACTCAATAATACTGTATTGTGTGTTTATCGCTCCCCTTCTAACACCAATATCGAGAGTTTTATTGATTCACTTGACACACACTTGAGTACTCTAACTTCCCAAAAAAATCTCATCATAGCTGGGGACATAAATGTCAATATAAAAATGAAGTCTAAAGAACTGCCACATGAGTGTAAAAATCGAGTAAATTACCTAAATATGCTCTCATCGTATGGTATTCTTCCTGGGCATAGTTTACCCACTAGAGAAAAAAATTGCTTGGATCATTTCATGTTAAAAATTAATAAAAAAAAGGTCTCAGCCTCTATAGCTATTATGGACACATCTATCACAGATCACTACACTACATTCTTATCCTTATCTAAGTTAAAAAGCAATATAAAAACAAGTAAAAATATAACTACTATAGATTTTGAAAAAGCACTAAAACACCTTCAGGAGCAGAACTTAACAGACTTATTGTACTGTGATGATCCAATTTTATTAACTAGCCAATTCATACAACGTTTAACAAATTTATTAAATTCTTATACGTTAGTTAAAAATATCCCTAGTAATAAACGAATCATAAAGCCATGGATAACATCTGGCATATTACGTTGCATTAAAAATCGCAACAGTCTACAAAAAAAGGCTAGAAATGACCCACATGACGAAATTCTAATGATTACCTATAAAAGATATAGGAATTACTGTAATAATCTTATTAAGCGTCTCAAGCGTAAATATGAGCGGGAATTACTTACTAAATCAGTGTCAAACAATAAACTGTTATGGAAAAATATAAAAAATATAACCTACTGCAGTAAATCACGAGATCAAAACACAGACTTATTAAATTTAAAATCATCCCCCTCGCAATCTGTTAACTTTATAAATAACTATTTCGTTAATATTGGAAAACAGTTAGCACAACAAATTCATTCAAGTGGACATTATAACATACACCACGATAATTTGTCTTCGCAATTGAGTTCTTTTGTAATGTTGAATACTGATACTACAGAGGTGGAGCGCATATTAATGGGTCTTAAGACTGATAGCGCCCCCGGTTGGGATGGGATCTCTACAAAATTTTTAAAGTTTGCTAAAAACGAAGTAATCCCAATTATTACTCACCTCTTTAATTTGTGTTTTGAGCATGGAGTTTTCCCTGAACAATTAAAAAGATCTACTATTATTCCTATACATAAGGGAGGGGATAGGGATAATATTAGTAATTATAGGCCTATATCAATCTTGCCAGCTTTATCTAAAATACTCGAAAAGGTAATTAACACTCGGCTCTTGAAATATCTCAACAAATTTAACATTTTATCTCCTAATCAATTTGGCTTTAGACAGGGCAGATCATGTGAGGATGCAGTCGCCTCTATGACTTCACTAATAGTAGAACAGCTAGACAAAGGACAGAAATGCTTAACTGTGTTCCTTGATCTTATGAAAGCCTTTGATACCGTCTCGGTGCCACGCCTTCTATATAAACTGGAAAAGGCCGGAATAAGAGGGACTCCACTCAAACTCTTTAAGGACTATCTTTCAAATAGAAATCAGCGCGTAAAGCTCGATGAGTACACTAGTGATGACGCGAATATATCGTACGGCGTGCCTCAGGGCAGTGTGCTAGGTCCTACTCTATTCTTGCTTTACATCAATGATTTATGCAATTTTAAGATCGATAATGCACAAATTATATCATATGCTGATGATACGGCTATTATCTTTAAAGGCAAAACATGGCAAGAAGTTAAAGAAAGAGCGGAATTTGGAATGATTCAAATAACAAAATGGTTAAATTTAAATTTACTCACCCTGAATACAACTAAAACCAACTATATTTGTTTTAGTATTTCTAATCAAACACAACCCCCTGTGGATTACAGTTTAAGAATTCATACATGTATCAATAAAAATAACTGTCCATTAATAAACTGTCCAATTATAAGTAAACTAACACATACTAAATATTTAGGAATTATAATAGATCAGAAACTGTCGTGGTTTCCACATATTGAACACGTAACTAACAGAATTGCAATATTAAACTGGATTTTTCGCACCTTGAGACATGTTGTGCCAAGGAAAACGTCCATTGAACTTTCTCAAAATAAACTTTTAAATGATATATACTTAGCATTGGTACAATCTGTCTTGGGATACTGCATATCAATTTGGGGGGGTGCAGCTAAATCTATAGTCATTCAGTTGGAACGTGCTCAACGTGGATTAATAAAAACTATGTATTTTAAAAACAAAAGATATTCTACTTCAACACTATACAGTTTAAGCCAGTTACTATCTGTTCGGAAGCTATACATACAACAAGTAATTTTAAATAAACATAAAACTCTAAATTTCGATCCAAATTGCAAATTACATAAGAGGAGAAAATACATAGTAGCAGAAGTTCCAAATACAAACACCAAATTTGCTAAAATTCAATATAATAAACGTGCCGCCCAACTATATAACAAAATTAATAAAAACATAGATATATACAAAATGACATATTACGAATGCAAAGCTGCAATAAGAAAATACCTACAACCCCTAACATATGAGGAGGTAGAATTACTGATCGAAGGGCCGCAGTCATGAATTCTCTTTCTCACACACAAACGTGCACACACTCATACGCACACACATTTACACGTACACACACACGCACACATACTCACACACATAACACACAAACACACTCATTATTAAAAAGTTATTTAAGTTATTGTTTGCTTTTTACCTATGTACACATTTCATAAGCTTGTTTGTAACCTACGGAAGAGCGGAGGCTCCTAATACAGGCATTCCGTGCTTAAAGGGAGGCTCTAGCCACTTACTAATCTTTTGTAATACCTTATGAAGTAAATAAAGAATTATTATTATTATTATTATTATAAGACTCTACCACCATCAACGTATGATAACAGATGCGTATAAGAAACATATTTTAGATTTTGCAGCCGCGTATTATAATAGATTTCAATGTTATTAGACAATCATTAATAGAATGCTAGTTATTTTTATTTTATTTGTTGCTTTTGTTGTCTGTCCGTGCCAATTTTTTTATCTTTTTCCTTTCTTCTCCTTTATTTTTCGTTAATCAAAGCATTACGCGGTAAGTTTGTACGTTAAATCGTGATTAAACGTAGCGTGTAATGGCTTCTTTTTATTTAAATTACAATGCAGATACTGATTGAACTCAGCTACAGTTTTATGATACTGGAGATTGTTATCATCAATAAATGCATTTTATGGCATCCTGCATAAAGTTCTAGTCACGTAAATGTTGCCGCTTAAATTATGAGAAAGCAAGTAGTAATTAATTGGTAAAGGACACGGATTCTCAAAGTATTGTGCTAATTTTTTTAAATTCAGTAGTAAGATAGTTTCGAGTTAGTGTGACAAATAAATCAGCAGAAGACTTTTGTATTATGTCTTTTTCGTTTGAAACTAGTATTTATTTATTTTATTTGGCAAAAAAAAATATTAATGAATTTGTTTAACAGGTCCCTGTCTAATGAATCACATATGATTTATGCCCCATTGTTTTACTATTGTGTCTACTTACGGGACAGCGAAAAGGTTAAAGATACTTTAGAAATATACATAGAGTTTTTTTATAATTTGGACTTCACCATCGACTTTTTAGCATATGATTGGAAAAATGACGAATTGAATAGATTAGAATAGAATAGGTTTTTTATTGACATACACACAGATATCTAAATAAAGGATATCAAGGACTGTGCAATTTTTTTGGACTGACTGAAAAATTAAAAGTAAAAAAAAAGGTGTTTCACATCTCGGTCATGTTTTTTCGGGAAATTTTAAATACCCTCTCAAGAGCAGTTAGCATAAGTTGAGAAGCACTGACCAAAGTATGATTGATTAAACGCCTGCCAGATGGATCGTGCAATTCCAATCTTAATAGATGCCGGTACACAGAAAGTTGACCAACTTAGAAACCATATCTCGTTATTGTAGATCGGATACGCTTCCGTTGGTCAGGTGGTCTTCTCTGTAATTCCTCACCGAAGTTACGGATCCGTCCGAAAGTTCTCCGAAACTTTTTTTTTATATGCAGAATAGCAAACGAGCATGCAGGCCACCTGATGTTAAGTGGTCTCTGCAGCCCATGGACATCCACACCTGAG
>DWKW01002097.1:0-11499 GCA_018250115.1 Doberes anticus
TTTAAAAGTGAGTGGAATCCTAGTGAATAGAAGGCTCCGGTGGGTCTGGGTTTAAATCCCGGCACGTTAGGGATTTTTAGTATAATATTTTTTTTGAAATCATAATATTTCATTGTTTCTAAATTTTGTGCGTATTTTTTAAAAGTATGCATCACACTCCTTTTAACGGTAAAAGAAAACATCGTGAGGAAACTTACAAGCCTGAGAGTAATCCATGATGTTCTGAAAGGCATGTATGTCCGCCAACCTGCTATTGGCCATCTTCGTGGACTATGGCCTAAACCCTTTTGAGAGGACTCAGGGACACAGCAGTGGGACAATAATGGGTGAATGGTGAGGATGAATGGTAAAATTTTTAATACGCCTAAATTCAACGGATAGTTAAAATTTAACGATTCGTTTTGCCTACCAACCATTAAAAATGCTCCGATTTTGAAACCAATATCAGACACATAGTTTACTTAGTTACGATTATATTAGCAGAAGCATACAAATGACACGTTTCGGGTTCATACTTACCGGAGCGCCAAACGAGCTTGCAGGTTACCTGATGTTAAGTGGCGACTGCAGCCCGTGGACATCCACATCCACTCCCCAAATAAAAATTAAGGCTTATCTGTACCTGGAGGTGCTGCTACTTTAGAGGTCTAATTTGGAATGCCTCTTGTTGATTGTATTCTGCTTAGCCACACCCGTCGAACAGAATTAGTTGCACCGGTACTGCTGCCGTCTCTACAAAACGACAAAAGACTGCCGCCATTAAAAGATTTAAATGAATACCATACATGAACAGTACTGTAATATTCAACATTTAATCAAATTAATATATTAAATCTAACCCCTCCCCCCCAACTCTCCTTTTACACTGATTCTTGTTGTTCAAGAAACGCTTATACTTGTATGTAGAGAATTTTTTAAATTTTTGAGCAAAATTACAAAATTTTCTACATCAACAGTATTATCTTACTACATTATTGTATAGAAGATGGCAACTAGTTTACGATTTTAATTACGTATCTACGAAATTCTACGTGTATATTCAATATAGAGAGACTTTTCCCTCAACTTATAGCCTTACGCAATGTTTAATCTACAATTTTGGCGTTATCTGTCGATTTGACTGGCAACCAAGTTTTATGTCAATCTTAATTTACGCTATTATAAATTAATTCTTATTGTCTACTATTATAATTAACTAATTAGGTGCAAGAGAACATAATAAATCTGCCTACAATTTGCCAACAATACCTTGTAAGTTAACAACGATAATGGGGAAAGGAAAAGTTAGTATTCTGAGTCGTATTCTAAAAAAAATCATTTCATTTTCTTTATTTTTGTATAAAAAAATATTTTTGTATTATCTTATTTTGAAGAAAATGAAACTTACGTATATAAGTTTAAACTTATTTCACGATCACTGATTAGTAAAGGTAATAGTTGAAGCTATACACGTACCATATTATTTTATTTTCTCATACCAATGAAAAATTACAGATTCGTTCAGAAGTATCACTACAACACACAAAGTCTGATTTACAAGAAACAGAAGACATCTCGCAGCCGTTAGATGTTCTGACGGTTAACATTTTGAAATTAATGACACCCGAAGAAGGACCTGGAATATACGCAATTAAAATTATTTTCTTTGATCAGATAATATTGAACGGAATAATTCAATCAGTAGGAAGCAGGGAAGATGGGAAAATGAAAAAAATTGCTTACGGCACTATGAGCTATGACCCATCGGATTACGAAAGAATGTGTTGTTTTGCTGATTGTCCATTATTCGGTAACGTATTACTAAACAGGTATTTATTTTTAGATATATGGTGATGTGACGTCTATGGATGTATTACTAATATAATGAAAATTGTAGTTTCTATTCAAGCTGTTAAAAATGAAGAAGCTGTTTCATCAGTACAACACAAGTCAATTGAGGAGGGTTCATCAAATACAGAAAATCCAGACGTAATACGCTGCTGTAATATTGACATTCTAAATCTATTTATCGGTAAACGTATTGGTACATCTTCAGTTTTTTAGTTGTCGTGTAGAGGTCCACATTTCTTACGTATCTTGTTACTTAGAAATTCATTAAAAATCTCGCTTGTACACATAGTATAAATTATAAAGCAATTTTACCAATATCGGCTGTAATGTCTTATTTCAGATCAGGATAGATTAATCATCACCAAGCGTATGGAGCCCGTCAATGCTCCAACAGGTTTAGCAGCAATAAGTTGGAATAATCTTCCACAAATCACAATGGACTTGAGAGTTACACGAAATAAAGCTAATAGTATTCACCATAAAGTTTTATACCATGCGAATACCATGAAGATAACCCTTATAGGTGCCTACAATATGTTCGTGCCATATGAAGACGACAGCATTTATATGGCTGCATCAAAAATACCTATAAGTATGGGCGATGAAACGGTATGATTGTTAATATTTAAACCGATATAATATATCGAAACCAGCATGCTTGAGAGTTTTCCATAATGTTCTCAATGGCGTGTGACGTCCGCCAATCCGCACTTGGGCAACGTGGTGTACTAAGGCCTAAACCCTCTTATCTCTGAGAGGAGACCCGTGACCCTTAATATATGTTCCTCCAATATAGGATCACACACTTTGCTTATGTTTTCTTCAGTGGTAGTTGTCGTTGGCCCACCGGATTGAAGACAGGTTCTTTTATATACTTATATATATGTATATGTATATATGTTTTTCTATGATTTTCAGAACTGTGGACTCATCACATTTAATCAAGGCTATAAGTACACAAAAAGGTTTGAGAACACGTGCTTTTATCCGAAATGGGAAAGTCAAAGAAATAAACAAGGTTTTACAAAATGTGATCAGAAATTTGAGTGTAAAATAGAGGATTTAACAAATGATTACAATATAGACTTGCTTCGTTATTTGAACGACGTGCGTGATTGTTGTACGTATTAAAATATGGGTCAAAAAAGCCCAGTCTGTTTTTTACATACTCTCAAGTAAATTCTTCGTTGAGCATAAATACGACGCTACCCCTGAAGATCTATTCCAAATGCCTTAGACTAATGCAAACCGACAATCAATCTGTTACTGTTCTGTTATGGGAAAAAGTTTCTCCCCACGGGCTAAGAAGGGTTTCAGCCTACCACGTTGGTTTGTATTGAGTAAATCACGTGCCTTTTAGAATGAAGAATTATAGGAATCATTTCCTTTCGATATTTTTTTTCACCGCAACCAAGTTAGAATTTATGTATAATACGTAAATTATTATTAATATTTTTCTTAGATGTAACTCTTTGGGGATCTTTTCATCGTAGTCTAATGCTAAATAATTCTGAAAATTGGATAACTCAACATCTACGTCACTATAACTGGCCATTTGAAGTGCACATCTACAGTGAATATGGTGGCTACAGCTTTATGGCTTTCCTCGATCTCTTCAAGCTACTTTATCCTGGAGGTAATTTAATTAATAAAATCATCAAATTAATGGACCAAAGAAAATCTAAAAGTGACCAAGCTCGACAAATTATATAGAATACGCGATATCAATTCAGTTACTAAAGGGTATCAAAGTTACAGGAATTTGTAGAATAGTTCAACTGCTTTTTTCCCAATTAAGCTTCTTGTGACGAACAGTTGCATTTTAGAAAACATACTTCGCTTAGTAGTACCATTGCAATGGATTAACAGTGAAGCCATGATGAAAAAATGTGATTGTGATCCACTAGTAGCTACGATCGATAAAGCGTCTTCAGCACAAGGCACGATTAAGAAACCAAGCAAGTAAGGATTGTACATCCATACTAATATTATAATATTATAAATGTGAATGTAAGTTTTTTTGTTACGCTTTCAAGCCAAAACTACTAAACTTATTATCATGAAACTTTGTACACATATTCTTAGAGGTATTAGTAAGGAAATAGAATATTTTTTATTTAAAAATATGTACTCATTTATATGTGAAAAAAAAAATTGTAAGACATGATTGTTTGAAAATTTTAAAATGTAGCAACTTCGAAGCCTTCAAATTAATGTCTTATTGACTATAGTTTTGTCAGGAGTTTGTTAGTCAGGAGTCTTGAATTTTTGTATATTTCATATTATTTTGTTCTGTGACTTGTACTGAAACTATTTCAACTTTTGAGTTATTGTTCTAGTTATTACTCGCTGCTTTTAATTTTTACTCTGTTCTTCTTTAAAATGCCTCGGAAGCGTAAATCTGATCTGTCCAGAAGTTCGTCACGGGCCTATGCAGCAAAAGTTGCACGAAATCAAAAATTTTCAGCTCACACAGAGCTGAGAAGACAACAGCAAGCAGGATGACATAGCAGGTAGCAGGGATGCACTTAGAAAAACTATGCTTTGCTCACGGTCAACTATGTAGCCTGTTCGCGTGTGTCTAATGACCGAAATTTACACATTATTGCAACCGACGAAAAATCTTACAACGTAGTATACAAAAATATTCTAGAACTACAATAATACTTTGCATTTTATCGTTTTAAATTGTTAGAATTCAAAATTACTTATTTTCGTTGTTCAACGCGAGCGAAGCCGCGGGTAAATGCTAGTAGTGCTATAAAAATGAATAAAAAAATTCTTAATGCTCAGAAATGTCACAAACGAGCATTACCTTTAGCATCCTACTTGTTCCTACATGATTATCCTCTCATAGATGATATGATACTAGGCTGAAGGTAGGATAATCACACAAGCCTTCACAAATCGATTGAGTTTTATTATGAATTCTAAGTCGTAATTAACAAGTATAAAGGAAAAGGTACATATTTAATAACTGTGGTTAACAGGCTAAAACAGATCAAACACACAATTACAACAAAACCAATTTGTTTTGGTTTTGTTTGTGAATTAAACTTATTTTAGAACGTTGAAAGTTAATATGCCTTCAGAGGGCGTATTTGAAAATATCGCCGAATTCAAAGTGACTCTTCGTTAGTCTCTACGTTTTACAAAAGCTTATTAATGAATTTAATATCAACCTCATCTGATTATTTTAAAATATATGAACATTTTCTTTAACTGTAACGAATTTACATTATGTTACACAAACATTTTATGATCGAGATTGACATGAATACGTCAATCCAGTCATTATCTACAGTATTAAGTAGTGGTTGGTTTCATTATTTCAAAAGAACGTATTTTATTTCTGTTTTACAACAGACAAAGCAGCAATTATTGGCAGTCTGGCCTCTTCGTATTTTGTAATGACGGAACAAAGCTATTCATTTTATAAGCGAAACGTTGAAACTGATAGACGTTATATAATATTACACAGAATTAGTACCCAAAAACATAAACAGAATTGATTTTTGTTCTAATAAAATAGAGAGGTAGACATTATGTTCTAAACTAGTCCAAGAACTTACATTTATCGATGTAAGTCGGGCGGCTTAAAGTGCTTAGAATTTTTAGTAAATCCTCGTAGTTTTAAAAGTTGCCTTTTACCTTTGCTCGATACGTTCGTAAAGACATTTCCTTAATGAGCAAATAAATATGAAAGATGAATTTAGGGCTCATAAAATTAACAATATTGTAATAATATCAATAGAATATAAATGATGGATATACATTAATAGGTATGTATTTCACTTTTTGTATTAATGCGGCCAGGAAGTAGCGAGAACCTAAAGTTGCAGCACCGACTTTACAGAGATTGATAATATCAAGAGCAGTGTTAAAATAGAGTAAAAACAAACTCGAGTTAAACAGGAGTCAGTGTATTTAGTTTTGAAATGTGTTTCGTGCGTCAATGTTCCATTAAATTTCGAGGAAATTTTAAGATAATCTTGCGCGACTTGTAAGTAATAAATATAAATAAATAACGTTTTACTCTCATAGATTCATATTAGGACCATTCTACCGTTGATATTATGGCATACACAGACAAGAACAAATAAACCTAGACTAGAAACAAAAATCTAAATGCGTAAACCAAATTTACTCCCCTGGGAATTGAACCTAGATCACTTTGAATGGCAGAGCGGCGTGTTGACATATATTCTTATATATTATACCCGGACACTTAGTGGTCAGCGCTTCAGTACATTGAGCTAACGTATTCAAAATATTTTTACTACTAGTTTGGCACGTTGTTCACAGAGACGCCGTTACACCTACTGATATCGGATTGTGCATTTCATGCATTACTGCGTCCAGATCGGAATCCAGCTGATCATAGTGTAATTTCCTCTGAAACTTCTCACGGGTCTTGTGATACGTTCCGTACATATGTATGTATATCGTTTGCCCTTTGAGGAACCGTATGAAATAGTTGTTTCAGAAACTTTCTCACCTTCCTAGACAGATAGGTCATTACTAACTGTGTTATAAAGTGGATATTTGTTCAAACTGGCAGCATAGTCAATCGTAAATACTAAACATGTCATGTAATTTCGGTATACATTAGACAGAAACGTAGTCTTGTCTCTATTAATTAGGGTGTGTTTTTGTTACAGTTGAATTTAAGCTCTTAAATATCATTTTCTGTTTGTTTTCCTGTTAAACCATACGGGGCAACTTTGTTTAGCTATTGAATATCTTATTCTTATTGTGGGTCGTTAAGTAGTATTTTTTTAATTAATCGTTACAGGAAAGATCCAAAAGCGGATTTATAAAATAATTGGTTTGATATCTCTACAAAATGACAGTAAATATAAATGTGACATAGATGTAGTAAATTAATGTGTGATTAAGTATGTTCACTATTAAATAGAATCAGGCATTGTTCAGCACCTCTGTTCAGATATGCCAGTGTCTTATATCATCGCATAGTAAATCCTGGTCAATCTGTAGCTTCATGTCTTACTGAAATATGCGAATATTATATAGATTTTACATTATGTACATTTGCCTTGGGTATAAAATTAGATAGTATTAGATGTGAGTGAGTAGCACTTGCTACTCTCTCGTGTAAAACAATTTTAGTGGTTGCTCGTGTACGACTAAATGTACGCGTAAGTATGGACCCTTGGGAAATACATTTGATTGCATACTTCCAACTAGATATTAATTGAAACTATGTATCTGTGTATCAATATAATCTTCATTTACCAAATAATGTCATTGGTTGCTTTGTTCTATTGAAGACCGAATGTGAAGAGAACACTCTTCTCATCGTATCACAACGCGGAAACAACTTCGATTATAAAATAATTTTGAGGTTAATCCCTCCTATCCCTAAATGTGAATGTAAGTTTGTTTGTTACGCTCTTTATTCTTTACCTACATCACTATATGATTTACACGTAATCTGTATAATAATATGAGATAACTTTACGCCCTACAGCGGTAACAAGCTGCCAGCGCTGAAAGACAATCATGTAGAACATAAATATTTACTCATATTTCCTGCCAACTAAAATATAACGCTTTACAATTTATTATAACTCGTCAGATAATAAAACGCTGATCATCATAATAAAATATATTGTCTTTATCCGATATTTAACGCTAAGCTTTAATAAACTCCAGCGATCTGAGTAATTAGCCGTTATACGGCCGGCGGACGTAACTCGTTAAACTAGCCAATCGCAAAGATTGCATTTTCTTTCAGCCGGTATTGCAGCTCATTTGCGACGTCTAGTAATGACCGTAATGACAATATTGCAAGAACTCATTAACGGATCTTCTGGAGCTCCTGGCTGGCTGGTTAATTTCCTAATCCTATTAAAAGTAATGTTTTGTGCATTCTTAATTAATGCAGAACCAGCTTATAGTCTACGCTCTTACATTATCGACTCCGATTTCACCGACATCTGTATTCGTTCATAATCGCGTCGCACACAACCGAGAGATGTAAATGTCTTGTCCGGCTGGCTGGCACACAGCTCCAAGGTCCCAGGTGACTGCCACGCGGCTATAAATACTTCATGCACATTCAATGGGGGATTTATTGCCTTCATTACTGCTGCTCGCGTTCTCGAGTCGAGCCATCAACACTGCCTACCGGCGCTTATCGTTCGTGTATTAACGTAACCAATTCATTGCTAATTAAAAATCTCACACACGCATGTGTACTTGAATTACATTCTAGTATCAGTAAAATTTAATGCAAAAGTTTTAACACCGCCAATAGTTTATATTATTACAAATATTCTTTATTAAGCGAAACAAATTAATGACGAAAGAAAACTTTTTATATTACTTTAGAAAATTAATCTGAAAAAGCAATATTTTTATCCCCTGAGACTATGTTTAAACATGCATTAAATCAACAACAGCATCGTTCCGAGAGAAGGAGCAGTTAGTTCAGTAAACATGAAAAGATGCAATAAAGTCGATCACAATAGTAAATACTTCAGTTTCTTGCATTTGTCATATTGTGAGAATATTAAAAAAATAACCATACGAACTTCTAGAAAATACCCCATTCCTGAATTAAAACCAGTACTCGTACGCTACTAGTAGTAAAAAATGCTCTATCGACCAGCAATATGCGTACCAGCAAATGGTCAGCAGTTTCATTATAGGTAGGTAAGCATTTCCCTCGCAGAAGTATCGTTTCTAAATTACAATACATTACTGTTTTCTTCGTCATTTCCATCACAGATAGAAGCATCATTAGCAATCTTTGGAACAATTAGTTTTAAAAGCAAAAAGTAATTTATTTTTATCGCAATTGTTACCGTAGTGACTATACGTAAGTACTTACTGTAGGTGTTTCGTATACTACAGGAATTCGAGCTATTATTATACAGGATTACAAAAACTTTTGCACTCAAAACTTATGTAATTTCATTACGTGTGAAATAGCTTTAGAAATGAATTGGTATAAAAAGTTTAATTGATTTTTAAACGTAATCGCATTATTTCGTTTGATAGAAATAATAGACTGAACAGGAGTCATTAAAAATAAGCCCTCAGAAGTAGTAACGCATCCACGTACTATCACACTATACTACGTACTATCAGACTATAGCTCCTGGTGTTTTGAATTTTTGTATATTTCATGTTATTTTGTTCTGTCACTAATAAGCAAAACTAAAACTATTTCAATTTATGAGGTTAGGAGCCAGTTTATTGTTTCAGTTATTACTCGCTGCTTCGAGTTGTCCGGACGGAAAAACTTACAATATAGTAAACAAAATTATTCTAGAACTAGAATAATACTCTGCATTTTATCGTTTTAAACTATTAGAATTCAAATTTTTTTTTGTTGTTCGACGCGAGTGAAGCCGCGGGCCTATTTCTGCCGTAAAGCAGCAGTTTGAGAGCTGCTGTGTTTCGGCTTGAAGGGTGTAGTAGGCAGACGACACTGGACGGGAGGCATTCCAACGTAGTCCTCAGGAGTAGCAACGCATGAACACAACCTCACGTGTGGATGTCCATGGGCTGCAGAGACTTAACATCAGGTGGCCTGCATGCTGGTTTGCTATTCTATTATTATAAAAAAAAGGTGGCCTGCATGCTCGTTTGCCATTCTTTTAAGATAAAAAAATTAAAAAAAAAACTAGTCGAATCACCCCACGCGGCCCGGCCACAGGTCGCTCTCGAAGAAGACGTCCCTCTGCGCGGTGACGGCGAGCTGGTCGAACAGCTCGGGGAAGCGGCGCGCGTAGCCGCGCACCAGCTGCACGCACCGCGCCGAGTACAGCCACGAGTTCGACACCAGGCACCGCCGCGTGTAGCCCGCCACTTCCAGGTTCTGGAGTGGAAACAGACGTCGGGATGATGCGACTAGATCACCGCGATTGCAGGTTGTGGAGTGGAAACGGACTTTGGGATGATGCGACTAGACGGCGCGGCGACTAGATCACCGCCACTTCCAGGTTCTAGAGTGGAAACAGACTTTTGGATGATGCGACTAGACGGCGACTAGATCACCGCCACTTCCAGGTTCTAGAGTGGAAACAGACTTTTGGATAGTATGTATTAGCAGAGTAGCAAACGAGAATGCAGGCCACCTGATGTTAAGTGGTCTCTGCTACCCATGAACATCACCTGAGGTTTAGTGTGGATGCGTTGCTACTCCTGAGGACTACGTTGGAATGACTCCCGTCCAGTGTCGTCTGACTAACTACACCCTTCAAACCAAAACAGGAATTCTCACACTGCTGTTTTACGACAGAAATAGGTGTTCCGGTGGTGCCGCCGGTGGAGCCACCGACATAAGACTCTACCACCATCAAAGCAGCGCGAGAACTGCTGTGATTCGGTTTGAAGCTCGCTTGTTTAGACAGAAGACACAGGACAGGAGGTATTCCAACTTAAACTCAGGCGTAGCAACGCATCCACATACAACCTCAAATATCGCACCTTTCGTGCAACAAAGTCACAATTCAGGACACTTTTTTTGTTATGGCCTATATTACAATTTTTTAGTAAATCGTAATTAGCTTTTTATTTGATACAATAGCAAAAATGACAAACAATTAGTTTCATAAATATTTTACTAACGACAGATAGCAATCGAGTGAAATGAATGAGAAAAAACCTTAAAGCCCTTTCCTCTAAAATTGCAAAATGAGCTGCTGCACTTTGTTGCACCGAAGGTGCGATATGACTTCCGTCCTAGTTGAGGTTTGATGTGGTCGTCCATGGGCGACAGCGACCACCTAAGATCAGGTGGCCTGCATACTCGTTTGCTTATTATGTTAATATTAAAAATAAAATAAAAACACTACACATATAATCTGATATCCATTAGATCTTACCTTCTTGTTCAATTTGAGATTAAGTCCAACATTGATCTTGTTTTGCTTCTCTGTGGGTAGGTCGTTCCGCGGACCCAATATCAACAACATCGTTCCTGTGATCCGTGACAGCAATTGGGGTGATATACCTGTTACAATGGGATTTTGTTATTTTTATTGACTTTTATTAAAAATAGTAAAATTCAATCAATCTTCTATTTTTTTTTTTTTAAAGTTTTTAAGCGAAAATAATGTATTTTTCCTCCGGTAAAATACTTTGTGTTTGTTTACCAACTTTCAAATCGTCTCAACATCGAATAAGTCATCAACTGATCGATAAACACATTTTTATTATTTTATCATAAGGAAAAAAAATTTTTTGCTTAATTTTTTTTACAAAAGTTCTATACTTTTAGATGGAAGATTTATTTTTATAAATTAAAGATACTTTTACAAATCTAACAGAAATCGATTGTTTACAGGTTTCTAAATACAAAATCATATTTTTTCTACTTTGGGTCTGATGATAATTCTGTTTGTTTGTTAACCGCACAAAAGTTACTGAACATATACACTGCGACAAGTTTAAAAAAAATAGGTACATTATAACCATAGATACAGCTCCACGCCTCCGTAGTACAGAACTTCTTCGCATGTTATGTGTTATGAGTGTAGGAGACAATACCCTTGGCTATGCTGATTCTGCTTCGTACCATTGGATGGATTGTGACGTTATCTCTCCTTACCGCAGGCAGCTGCAGCGTGGTTGGCAGTCTTGTAGGAGCTGGCCATGGCGTGGGCAGAGGGCGTCGGCACAACCCCCGCCAGATCC
>DWKW01002098.1:0-11499 GCA_018250115.1 Doberes anticus
AACTCAACTAGGATGGAAGTCTTATCTGAGATCATACGTGGATGCGCTGCTACTCCCGAGGACTAAATTGGCATGCCACCATGTAAAATAAATTCATATAAGTTTAGTTACAACGCGGACGAAGTCGCTGGCGTCATCTAGTACATTCAATAAAATACGTCAATTTTAATTGACCTCAGCGGATGATGGAGCGCACTATGGAGAAGTTGCATCTCCTATCCTCCTGCGACCTTGCCGAACGACGAGATTAAATAAAATAATCATTTTAATTAGAATAACCAATAAATGAATTTGTAGAAATTTTTGCAGGACTTAGCATCTAATCTTAGTCACGATCTTGTTTGTTTGTTTACCCAATTTAAAGACCAGATTTTTTTTATGAAAAAGTAAATTGTAATAATACACCTCAACTAAGTTAGATAAGTTTCTATGAATATTAACATCTGTCATCTATTTTTTCTCAATTTTAATGATGAAGGTCCAAGTATGTTACTTTTTATTTAGCCCTGTTTTTACGCGATTTCATTTCAGGTAAAACTTTTTTTTTTAATAGACATTGCAACTACTGCAGTATATGAATTGATTATGCGTCTACTTACACATGTCAGGACTACAATGTGTTGGATTTTATCTCTGAATAAATTAACACATTACTAATTTTAATCACGTTCGTCCATCAGGTCAGTTACCCCGCACTTGGACTAGCATTAAATAAAAATTGGCAAACAAAATTCTTATTATTTTGTTGTGACGCTTATTAGAAGGGAATAAGAGTGCAATGAATTGCATATTCAGTCGCCCCTGTTAAGTTCATGATTAAATGCAACTCTCAAACCCTCTGTTTTCACGCACTGTTGCTTCGATTATGTAAATGGATGTAATAACTTCTTAAATCAACAAAATGTTATTTTGTTTCGAGTATTGTGACAGAGGTAGTGATGTAATTGTAAAACTCAAAAAAAGGTATAACTCTTAACATAATAATTCAGAAAGTTGTTATAACATATGTAAAGGCAATCAAAATATCAAGTACTTATTCGAATTATTTGATAACGTAGATGGGAAATAAATTTCAGTTACCCGCTAATATTTTTTTTTTAGGATACATTCTTATATCTACTACTATCTTATAGCATATATGTATAGGTTAGGTGTGCTTTTACCACCCCACCACCATAGACAAATTTCTCGTATTTAAGAATGAAAGAACAAAACTACTTCGTAAGTTTGCTATGACGTTATACAGGTTTTATCGAAATCAAAGATTTCATTGATGGCGATGTGCTTCGATGTACCATAATTTATTGATCCTCGCAAATAGGAATAGCTCACTATCCATCTTCAGCTTTACAAAAACCTAATGATTTATTAAATTATTTGTGACCGCCTGTAGGCTTGATGGAATTAGAAGTACGAGGTTTCGGTAGATTTGTCTGAGGAGTGTCAAAGTATATTTTATAGATCAGGAGGCCAATGCAACTGAAAATTACTAAATATTCTAAACCGATGATATTAGTACTTTTTTACAGATACACGTCTGCAGCAGATAGAACTTATTCTATAATGATCTTATGTATTTTTTTTATATGGCATGAGAATGTAGACCAACGGCTGTTAGGTGTTCCAGTAGACCATGGAAATCGACGTGTAACCGCAAATAGGATCCCATAATGAAATCCTACCTAAAGTCGTAGGTACGTAGATCTATTGCTAGGTATGACGACCCGTATGGCGCCGCGGTCAACGTGTGGTCTGCCGTTCGGAGGGTCCTGGGTTCGATGCCCAGCGGGGCAGAAATTATAATGATGAATTTAGATTTCTGTACCTGGTCTAGGTGTTTGTGTGCTTGTTTCTGTGTGTGTCCATGGCAACTACGACACAGGTTAAATCCTACTGTGGGTCTATGAGTGAGAGATGAGTGTGAGATGTTTATTGCTACTCCTAAAGACTAAGTTGGAATGACTCCCTCCAACTCATTGAAGTGTACCTCACAATACCCTGCAAACCGGAACACAACAGTGCTAGTGCTATTTCGTTATAGTAGAAATAGGTACAATGGTGGTGCCGCCGTTGATTAACTTTCATCATAGAGTTATATACATACATAATATACCTTCAACAACCCGTTTGTCTGCACAAAAACATCCGCTTTTTGTTTCAATATACATATTATATTACATTGGAAATAGAAAAAATCGAATCATTCAACGTTGAAATATCTCATAAATTACAATGTTAAAGCTGCGTCGAGTTTCGCAATTTTTATTCCTTGCATTTTCACCGTCACTCCAAGGCCCTTGTAATCGGGGGTTTACACTATTGTAATTCATCACAATGCACTGTCATAGTTGGGGATCAACCCTTTTTTTAATTTAAATCTGAATTCAAAAGACCCTTGATTTTGAAGTTTTGGTGGTCAACGTAACTGGATACTGTTAACTAGAGATAGAAATGCTGTTTATAGAATAACGTCACTCAAAAAAAAATAGTAGGGCGGCTTTATGACCATATTATAGATGAGACACCATCTTTACACTAACTAAAATGTTGTAATTAGTACTCTTTATTTTTATTATTATCTATTTATTTAAAAAATCGTCCAAGTGTAATATGTATATTACATATATACAATATAAATATTTTTATTAAAATATAAATAATGTATACTACGATATTATAATAAGAAATATAGAGTTTTGGAAAATACAAGCAGTTTTAATTTATATTGCATGATTTAATAATTGAAACAACCTTCATTGTATGAAGACAGGATTAATTTGCGTATTATTGCGTAAATATTTAACGGCTAAGACTGGAACATAATGAAAAGTAATTATAATTTATTGTAAATATGTAATATAATGTATTTGTTGTTGTGTTATATAATGTAATAAATTTTAAAGCAATTTAAGATTTAAATAGTATCGTAGTTTACCTACGTGAATGTTACGGATAAGGTACAATAAAAAAAAATTCGCGGGGTAAACTAACTGATGTAGACTATTTAGTGGGCTAAAACACAAAACTTTTTTTATTCGCCAATCACGCAAAAACTACTGAATAGATTTTAATGGGACATTTACAGTTTAATAATTAACTAAATAAATATTTTTTACAAGATAAAAAATTTAAATCATAGTATAAAAATAATAATCTAAGTAATTCTCATAATTCATTTAATATTAAAATATTATGTAGGCATTTTAGCCGCATATAAATAATAAATTGTGGCATAATTTTTTTATTATTATTTACTTTGTTATTTTTTTTTTTCGCACTGGATGCATTTTGACCTATCTAGTACTTTTTCTCTGTCATGTATTCGCAAGTAGACATTCATTGCTAAATATGGACGCAATGTTGACTTCTAGAGGGATAATGTGCAGAGTCTATTTAATTAAGGTTTTATTTCAGTCTGTTTAGTATTTTTAGGTTTGTATCATTAGTTTATTTCCTATTTAAGTCTGCATACAAATAATTGGTTTATTTTAAAATCAGAAGAAGCGCCCCTTTAAGTTTCGCACATTGCATCATCATTTTAAGAACGCTTTAAGGAAACAACAATTTTTTTTAAATTGCTGAAATCCTACAATTACTTACAAATCTTTCAACTGTTTGGATATTTAGCTTCGTAAACGAACTAATGACTTACAGAGAATGTGTTTCATTGAATTGAGCACAAAGACTTAAAAAGAACCATTGTGAGAAGCATGTCGGTTTAATACCTTCCATTTCACCTCTTTGTGAGCGAAGAATGACTGAGAGATGAAAATTTAAAGAGCAGACAATTGCTACTTTTAGATTTTATGAAACTGTTTGTAGTCTTTTTAAAGTTTTATTCCGAATTAAGTTTTTTTTTCAAGATTCATCACCTTAAATATACTTAAGTTCGTCATTTGTACACTGATATCGTTTATATTCTTTTGATTTTTAACTTTGATTGAATAATGTATGATTATGATGATGATGATGGTTATGTAATGTATTATTGATTATGTAAATTTCAGTATATTCTGTGCTAATAAATTTTATTGATTTTATCCGCTGTGGATAATAATATAAATAAATAAAAAGTTGTTTTTTTTATAAAGGCGACGAGAGTAGGTTGTCGACAAAATTTCGTATTCCGAAACAGTTCCAAAGTAAAAGTTGCATCGTTTGTAAAGTTTATAATTAAGTAATAACATTATATTACAACAAGAAACTTGAGAAAAATTTGTATGTTCATATAATATTATTAATTATATCTATCAACGGCATAGAAAACGACCATACAGGACACAAGATTTTAGGTGGTCACTACATCGGCGTCCAACTTAAAATAGATCCGAAGTCCTATCGAGGACGTATGACTTTTATATTGACTGACTGTTACTTCCGAGGACTAAGTTGGAATACCTCATTTCCAGTTCTTTCGGCCTAACCACACCTTTCAAACTAAAAACACTGCGGTACTGACAATGCTGCTTTACGTCAAATAGGTGCCGTGGTGGCAGCAGCGAGCCTTCGAGTCTACCACCTGTTACTCCAGCTCCAGCTGCATGGACAAATCCAGCTACCACTAGATTTGAAGCAACGTTTCCGTTGCAAGGTTTTCGGCTTCTACTATGTCCGGATTTATCCTCTTATCCAAAAAGCTTACTTCTCAAAACATTCAAATAAGAGTTTAAATTCCACTTTGTAATAATCTCATAAAAGTTAAACATTCATACACAAATCCCATATCCCGTTAAGCAAACATTTCAAAGAAAGAAAGTTATTACCCTCGAGATAAGGGGTGTTTTCGGCGCCTTTTCTTTGTACATCTTTGTTACATTGACACATCAACATTGTAAAACTTTTGCGGCTAAAATATCTTAAAATACAAGTACTTTATCAAATTCAATTATCCCAATGCAGAAAAATTCAGTATGATGTAAACATTAATAGATAATATATATACATATCTGATTTGATATATGTATGTAAAGTCAGTTATCAAATTATTTTAAATTTAATTCCAATGATAATTTAAGTCTGATATTATAAATAATTTAAACGAGTGTCAAATGCCGTAAAACTGCAAGTACTTTATTTAAGCGGGTAATTAGACTTATTGGAATCAAGGAACTAAAACTGTTAATTTGTTTATTACTTTAGGGATAGTTATTTACGTAATATACCTAAAATTTAAGCTAACTCGCCTATATTCGATTTCGCATATGTTCCTTTGAGAAGAAGTTAAACAAAGTTTAACTAGTTTTACAAATCTTTTTATTTAAGTTAAAGTAGTAAAAATATTTGGGCAGTCGTCAGTAACAATATTAAAATAGCGTTTTTATATGTTAACGGAATTAAAAACAAGTATGCATGTCATCTGTTGTTAAGTGGGCAATGCAGCCCATTCAACATCAAATGAGGTCGAAGTCCTACCTGAGGGCGTGCGTTGCTACTCCTGATAACTAAGTTGGAATGGGTCCTGTCAAGTGTATTCTGAACACCGCAGCTTTACGGCAGAAATAGATGCGGTGATGGTGCCGCCGCAAACGAGTTTTCGAACAAAACTACCACCATAAAACCATCTTAAAATTAAAGACTTATATAAGTATAAGTCTTTTTACATCGATCTATACGAAGATGATACTACATTTGGAATGGAGACTATGAATTAATTAATTCAAACAACCTGTAAAGAATCAAGATCATGACAATAACTTCACGTTAACAACAAACAAAGCAATATAGTACAGAGTTAACTGTGTGAACAGCATCCTTTTGTGGCTCATTGTAGTTTTGTGGGAACCACGTTGGACCAAGACGGTATCTATTGTGTTCCCATTGTCCACGGCATTAAGTAACTCAAGTCACCCCGTTATTGAAGGGGCTAGTCATTATCAGATTTTGACCCTTTTTGTAAACGGTCACAACTTAGTTCTTCTGGTCATTCACTTAATAAAAATCGAAAATAGAGTTAGTTCAAACGATATTAAAGACATTCGCTTATTATTAAATATATTCGCTCTTAAATAAATTTACCAAACGTCGGTAAGTTAATTACTTATTTCGAGAATGTAGGAACAACATTGATTTTTTAAATCAGCGTTCTGTATAATTACGGTTGCACATCAAGGGGTTGTGCAAAGATTAAAGCCCAGAGTGCATTGCCCATAATAAAGTTCGTACGAGCATAAAATTTTAATTAGCCTCATTAAGTACGCTGTTTTAATGCTGAAGGATATCAGTGTTGGTTTTTTTATTGCGTTGTAACTAGTTATAATAAAATAAGAATTTTGTTGAAATACCAAACACAATTGAAATACAAAAAGGTGAAAGCTGTAAGCTAAAGTTGACGACCATCAATGGACCATCGCTGGCGAAGAATTTTAAAGCGTGCCTGCAATTTTTTTTTAAATATTAACTAAATGGCCAACCGGCATGCAGACCATCCGCTGTTAAGTAAACATCCACATCAAACCTCAACTAGGACAGAAAACTTATTTGCGGTATTGTGTGGATTCGTTGTTACTCCTATACAGTGCTTCTGCCTAACTTCACCCTTTTAACGCAAACACAGCAGCCCCACTGCTGCTTTATGATAGAAATAGGTACAACGGTGGTACCGCCGCATGGGATCAATCGCAGGCAGGAGTCCGACATAACCCCTCTGTAGTCCTCGCGATATATGAACATACGTATATGATGGATATACTTAAAAAAAAATACGTGTTGCTATCGCAGACAACGCTGGGACAGAATGTTCTTTTACGTTTGACGTAAACTACACATTTGAGACAGATTGAACCCTGTTAGCTACTTCTGTTACAAAAAAGGTATAAGTCCGTAGTATTAAAATCGAAGATGCAAATCTTAATAGAAGTAAGTAATAAGCATCAAATGGAATTATCTCATCAAGTAATCGGGTCAGGAAATGTAATGGTCTATTGAATCGTGCCTTCGTCATATAAGCTAGTATTTAAAACAAGAATTTTGCTCACGGCTTTCAATTCCGTATGATTTAATCTCGTCTAAGCATCTGTTGGACATTCCTTAAGGGATAATTAATGTACCAGCTTATTACCGCAAATAAGTAGGCGTAGCATTATGAAACTGCTTTAGGGCAGAGAGATCAGTCAAACTGTGTTTGGCTAGTACCGGTTGGTTTTGTTGGTACGAGTTTTGTTCGACGATCGATTGACATCGAGGATATTGTATTTTCAAAGGTTGTTCACAAATACGTAACGGAGCAATGAAAACCGCCATTTTTTGGTTCTCACCATTATTTTCGCTGTTCATATCTACTAGAACATGAAATTCGATTTCGCTTTACGTAAACTATCAAAACTAGGGCTTTAGAAATGTACGGTTGCGAAAATAACGTTTTGTAGAAATAGAAGTTCTTCAGAGCGTTTTATACAAACCACATCTACGATATTTGCTACTTATTAATTAAAAATATTAACAGTAATTAAAAAAGCTTGAGTTAATAATCGAATAATGGCTTGAATGAACATTAGAACAATTTGTTCTACAAAATATAAATTACATATTTGCGAATGCATAACGACTTCCATGATAGCTCCGAAGGAGAAGTTAGCAAAAACTGCCGTTTTTTGAGTTTCTATTATACTCTAATGGCAAACAAAACCAATAAAAAACTTCAAAACGTAGTTTTATTGCAAAGCTAGATGAAAAACAAACCGAGTTAATGAAACTCGGCCAGGTCAGACCGGATCAGACTCTCATCGGAATGGCGGGAATAAAACTAGATTAACTTGTTAGAGACGTATAACAATCCGATGTCCCACCTTGCAGAGTTGCATAATAATATGCTAATTTCTAACAGATTTATCTCATCGCACATGCAATAGTTAATGTGGTGAGAACGTTTAATATATTTATTGATTCCTTGAGAAATTTGCTGCTGAAGCCTACCAGAGACAATAAAAAAAAACCATTACATTAAATGATATTTTATTTAATATTAAATATAATGATTAGGTAACAAGTGTGTGTTCCAGACTATGTTGCCAGGACAGGAATGCCTCCTGGAAGACACTGGGTCTTCTACTTAACTACACCTTTCAAACCGAAACACAGCAGTTCTCATAGAGCTGTTGTATGGTAGAAATAGGTAAAGCGGTGGTGCCGCCGCAGGCGAGCCTTCGACAAAAGACTCCACCACCAACAAATGTAAAAAAAAACAAACCTGTAACAAAATCAATCTTCTAAATCAACACAAAAAAAACAGGTCCGCTTATGCTAATCATTTGGGTGAAAATATGTATATGAAAATGAAAATAAATCAAAGTTTATAGGGTAGTTGGTCAACTACCCGACCCTACTACTAGACCCGTGAAATTTGGTGAGATGTAAGGTAATAAGATAAAAATAATAATAAAAAAAAAACGAAAATCGTTAATTTGCCGATATGTCACATGTTTTTTTTTAAGTACCTACATACTTACATAATTGTGAGTTTTGTAAATTGACGATGACGATATCGATGTATGAGGGAACATTTTTTCAACTTCAAAGTTAAATTTGTCATTAAATCTGACTTATTTTTCTTTAGAGCAATGTTCGGCACTTTTATAGTTTTATGAATTTATTTCCTTTTATATGATATACATACAAGTTTGTACAGAGTACGGGTCCGTGAGCCAGACTCATGCGATTTTTATATTATAAAACAACCTATTAGAAATAGTAGATCAATGCTATGCGATTACCATCAAAACAACCATCAAAACAAGGTAAGAACTAAAGGAGCCTTTGCCTTTGTGACACATAATTCGTAAGTTAGTAAAAGCGTTTAGAAAAATAATTAAGAAAATTTCTGAAATGTAAATTTATCCACTCATTTAGAGCTCAGCTGACTTATGAATAATTGAGTAAGTAATCTACTGCAAACTGAGCAAAAGTTTGGTCAAAATATAAACGTTAACATAATTATAAATAAGCTACACACAAATTAATGACTGCAAAAAATGCAAACCAAAATTTCCAACTCAATTTATAAAATGTACCTCAAATGTAAAATTTATTTCTTTCTGCTTTTTAGCTAACAAATTTCAATTTTGTTGTTTCAGGTAAGACAATTTTGTTTAGGGCTTCATTTCGCATCACAAAATAATGGTAGAAGAGCTAACAGGTAATGTAATGCCTTATCTTCATTAGGTCCCTGTATAATGCAAACCGTTTACTAAAAAGGTTCTTCCAAATAAATGAGTTATTTAGTGAGCAACACGTTTTGTACACGAAATTTCTGTTTATTCCCGTATACGGAAAGGTTTATACCGAGTCCAATTTCGTTTCTCATTTGGTCATTTACCTTCGTAAATATGTACTTTTATTTGTTAATCAGCGTTATACCCTTTTTGAGAATAAATTGCTTTTAACCCAAAACTAACGTCAGTCCCATATCCTAGTAAGCTCACGATATTTTAATAAATTTCTAATTTGGTATTGTAATATTTCCATATTTAGAATTAAAGAGCTCAAATCATGTAATAAATTACATAAAATTTGATAAAATAATTCTCTTTTATAATGTACTTACATTATCTATTTACAAGTATTTAACATAGATTAGTAGCGACTTAAGTATACAGAAATTCAATAGTGACTTTGATAACCACTTCAATAATTTATTTGTAGTTTTCTTATTATCGATTTTTTTAATTAAAAATAGCCCTTTATTTAATTTGAAGTACCTTGTACTTGTCTAAATTTAGGATTCCGTTAATTTCTACTAGAAAATTATAATTATACAATACGGCACCCAAATGGACTGCAAATAATCGAGCTTGTAATCTAAGATTCGATGGAAGTCCCATACTGAGTTAATTATAGGTCAAACTGGACTGTGACCCTTCACTTTGAATGTTTTGTGAGAAAAGGGACCCGGTGTGTGTTTAAGCTGTTTTGCCCTTTGTAAGGTCATTGCCTTTTTAATTTGTAGCGGATTTCTTTTAATGTTTTAATTTGCATCATCTAAAGACAAGATGAAAGCAAAAATATTTTTATTTTATTATTATCAACAGAGCATTCCTTCTGTCCCTTAATAAACATCTTTTCCATTGTGTATCAGCGATAGTGGCGGGTTTAAAGTATTCTGTCATGGCAATATTTTGTATTCAGCGAATAAGTGCTCCACTGAGAGCCGATGTTTTATTCTACCATTTTTAAGATGAATGGCCCAACAAAATAGATTTAAACTCCGTTTTTTATTTTCTTTGATTTGAGAAGATGAGTAGTGTACAACATTCCTCGTTCCTGTTCGCTTCACACGAATTTCTTTGTCTCGACAAACATTTCAATTGATTGCGTACTGTAGAGAGGACATCGGAATGTTTATGAACGGCCGTCAACAGACGTTTTTTTATTAAATTCGTCTTCGGAACAGAGTACTTAAAATAATACTAACGTAGCCCGCAACCCTGTCGCCAAAAAACCATGGAGCCCCCGAGTATATTGTCGAATGTCATGTTTGATGATGGTAGAGTTTTTTGTCGAAAGCCTGAAGCGACACCACCGCCTATATCTGTCGTGAAAGCAGTATGAGCATTCCAGTGTTTCGGGTTGTAGGCTTACTGGACAGGAGGGATTCCAACTTAGTGTTCAGGTGTAGTACAATACGTACGTCCTCAAATAGGACTTAAGTCCTTCGCCTTTTCTACTATTCGTACGATATTAAACGGATTGATTTTTAATATTTCATAATAATGAGTCATGAACTATTTACTATGCCACTGCTAGGAACGGACCTCCATTCATGGGTGAGGATTTAGTTAATAGTCCACCAAGCTAGTTAGGTGCGGATTGGTAAACTTCACATGTATTTAAGAATACTATTATATCATAGAGAACTTTCCGGCATGAAGATTTCCGGACGATGTTTTCCTTCGGCGCAAAACAAGTGAAAATTAATTCGTTTATCATCATCATCATCAACCCATTGTCGTCCCACTTGCTGGGCCCGAGTCTTCTCTCAGGAATGAAGACTCTCTTCATAAGCTTTCTCATAAGCACGTATATACAAGTATAGAGCATCAAGTGCGGATTGGCGGACTAATTCGTTTATATTGTTCATATACTTTTGAAAAATTAGATGTGCAGGCTGCGATACGAACCCGGAACCACTGGAGCACTTGTCCGAATACAAATCACTCGGCTGTTGGCTCAATACTGGAAGGATTAAAAAAAAATCTTCAATACCTACAGTTTTCTTTAGAACTGCAGCAAAGGAATACATGGGTATCTATTTGTTTTGATCTGAGTGTAACACGCGTTGCGCATACGAAACGTCCAAGTTATCATACCAGTACCGTAGGGTTACTATTAAATTTACTAATGAACACGAATAACGAATTATTTATTCATGTGAGGGGTTAAAGCTTTTTTTTATCTTAAAAGAGTAGCAAACGAGCATGCAGGCCACCTCATGTTAAGTGGTCACTGCAGCCCATGGACATCCACATGAAACCTCAACTAGGACGAAACTCCTATCTGAGGTCGTAT
>DWKW01002099.1:0-11499 GCA_018250115.1 Doberes anticus
TAGAAAAATTAGAAACGCATGCTAGAATTTGAACCGCGACCCAGCGGATCGCGAGACCAAATTCAAACCGCTGGGATATCACTGCTTCGTCAAAAATTTCAGTTAAGTTCCAAATATAGTATATAATATAGTTATATGTACTTTAAAACAGTCAAACGACGTCTCATCGAAAAAATTTCATGAAAAAAATGTATGAAATGTGAATGTGCCCTCGGGCTTCCTTATCTTACTCGGAGTATCGAATTTTTCGAAATGGTTCACTTATCAGTGGATCGTCTAACGAAGCAGTATACAATCATTCACAACACTTAGTATCAATTAATACTGCAGAAAGGAATCCTCTAGTTACATGCAGTTAAATACTTACGTAATATCTCCAGCTATATATCTCATTGAAGTATGTTTCGGTCTGCATTGGGGAAATAATTTAGTATTAGCGACTATTATGTACAAGACAGCATGTTAGCAGTTATCGTTAGCATGAAATACATACATAACAAAGAGATGTATATAGTTTTATATTATAAATATATGATGTTTATAAAAAAATATTTCAAGTCTTTATTAAAAATGTTTGAAAAAACTATGCAAAATCTCCTTTTTTAATTCATACTAATACTTATTACAGCCATCCAGTTCAGAACTGTTTAAAGTTTAAAAATGTGGTAAATGCACGTAGCGTTTGACATGGTATCAAATTTTCCTAATATTTGTTTGCTCGCTAATGTACCTACTCAATAACATGTGGAATACTGAATATATAAAAATGACTTATCCATATTCTTCTCTTATTATCTTCCTACATCCTGACTCAAACCCAGAACAAAAGATAAATTATAGTTGCACTGTATTGTGTCAGCTAACTTCACCTAATATAAAGTTACGGAACTTACGGTACTTTGCATGTATAATTGTATATGTATAGGGAAAGCTAAACATATATTGGTATTATTTACTGTACATTGATTACCGATATCGTATAGTTAGTTAAATTCTACAGACGACGTAACAAGGTTTTTCACTTTATAGTTCAGTTTCCATCTTTTTTTTCGAACAACTTTTCTCTTGACATTTTATTTTGAGTTTACTAAACTAACAATAATTCATTAAGTTATTAAAATAGATAATAAAATAATGATTTCGCTTCAATTAATTTAACGTAGGAACAGTAATTCTGCTTACAGAATATTATTAATATTATTAGTATTAACTGTTGGCTCTTCCCGAAATGCCAAAATATTATTTTACATACCCATATTGTACATTTCGAGAGCAATCTCAAAGAGCGGAGACAATGTAAGACATTTATTTATTATAACAAACAAATTGAGAGGTTGTTTAACTTAGTATACCTCAGTACGAATACATTGAGAGAGACGAGTTACAACCCTTTGAGACCATTGAAATATAGAAATTATTTTAGAGGAGAATTTATTGTGGCATATAATTTACTCGCTTTTCATATGCAAATTACATTTAGACGTTGAAAACATTCTATAATAAAAGTAGCACGTTTTCAAAAAGAAAATTGATTCTATTGTTAAAAGTTGACAATAACGAAGTCATATTAGTATTTAAAATACTTAATTTAAATTATTATAATTATAATGTTTCTACTGTACTCTGCGGCTATTTTATCTACAAACAACTGGAGGGTAGAGCATTAAAAGTAATCCTATAAGAGTCCATTCTGAAATTCAATAGTTTAAAATACTAAAGTCATCAATTATCACTATTTTGTTGAGACACTATGCATATACATATTTATAATGGAAAAACACGAAAATTATTCTACCTTTTGCGTTTTTTAAAGTATGCACTTTTCAATTTTATATAACTGCTGTAAAAAAAATAGTTAACTGTTTCAAAATTGAATCTTTACCTTATAATTATAAACGAAGATGTTGCTGTGTCCAGGTGCCATAGGGTTGTCATTTCTGTCACCGATGACCACGTGAAGAATGGAGACGCCCGTCAGACGAGGAGTCCCAGAATCTGTGATAGCTACTGGTATTTTGTATTCTTTTCGTTGCTCCCGATCGAAGGAAACCAGGGTCGAGAGGATATTGCCTGTGAAAATGTTATTTTTAGTTAATTGATGATGGTTGCGCTTTATGTTTGCCGTCTGCTGCACCTCTGTTTGCCGTAAAGCAGCAGTGTGAGCACTGCTGTGTTTCGCTTTGAAGGGTATGATGGTGCAGAAAACACAAGAGACATTCCAACTTAGTCCTCAGGAGTAATAACGCTTCCAAGTACGACCTCAGAAAAGACTTCTATCTTATTTGAGGTTATATTTTGATGTCCATGGATGTCCACTTAACATTAGATGGCCCGAAGTAACGAGAATATTAGGCGATCATAAATTATACTATACTATGTACTATAGAATTGAACTATACTATAGAATATGTACTATAGAATTTATCATCAACTTTATAAGAAAGTATTGAATCCTGTTAATCATGTTCTGACACTCGTACAGTGTTTATGCGAAACTAACGAGCATCGCGGAACGAAAATAAATACAAATTTGGCTTGTTAAAGTAAAGCATTTGACGCCAAATCGGATTTACGTAACATGCCGCAGAGCGTTCCCTCGCAAAAAGCCAAAATTGAATTTTCGAGTTCACCCCATTCCGACTGCATCTCTAAAAACTTTCACCATTCTAGACGCCTCAATCGCGACAACACGGAATTTTGAGAAGCTCCAAAATCGAGTTTCGATCAATTAATGTAGTTAAAATGCAATAAATAGGACGCCAAGCCGAGTACTAACTTTGTTTAGGAAGTGCCAATTCAATTTGAATCCTTTGGCGTTAAGTTCGCGTGCAGATAATTGTAACTCGGGTCGGGAATTGTTTGGTTTTCAACGGGTACAACTTGTTTTTGAGTAGAGTAAAGCAGTGGCCGATTGGCAGAATGCTAAGGTAATTGATTTTTTTAAGTTTTACATTCAGGAAATGAGCTTGTTAGGCAAAATAGGGAGCACAATCTTTTTAATCTTAATACGACGATCACACGAAAGTATGACTTGTATATTATAAGATTGTTTTTATATTTATATACGAATAAAAGAAGTAACAAACGAACAGGCCGCCTTATATTATGTGCCTTTTTTTATAGTAACAGAATAGCAAACGAGGATGTTAAGTGGTCTTTGCAGCCCACTTAAGTCTCATTGGATTCTCTTGGTCAGAACACCTAATTCAACCATAAAGCATTCTGTGTCAGAAGGTCAGAACCGTAAAGCGTCTGTGTCAGCACTACTGTGTTTCGGTTTGAAGAGTATTCTGTTCGGTTAGGTTAAATTCACCGGACATCGCATCCACTTACGACTTCTGATAGGACTTTGGACCTTATAGCACTTAGCATCAGGTGGTCTGCAAGCTCGTTTGTTATTATGTTCACATTAAAAATACAAATATGACATGATATAAATTACGTTTGTTTCAAACATTAGCCCGTACTATAAATATGGCATAACTTGGATTCCTTTGTTACGAAATTAAGATCAAAATTTAAGATTAATTGTCGTCCTTACTCTCGAGAACCTGTGTTCTACGTTCGCGCTTCTTTAGAAAATAACATTATTTATCGACAGTCATATTCTCGTACAGCTTCAGACACTTCTATAAATGCATTGAACGTAGGACGAAATGGTTGTATGCACTTGACATAATAATAACCGCAAAATTTTCTAAACTTCCCGATACACAATGCCAAAGCCAGTCTTCACGCGAAATTCGGCGCAAATTTTTGTCCAACGCAACTTGAGCTTCGAAAATGTTGTCCGGAATTTGGAGGAAATTGAATTTGCCCCGTGTATGGAATTTGGAGCGGATATCGAAACTGGCAGTGGTCGAAGACGGAACTGAGGCATGGCGTAATAGAACTGTAGTATGGATGGAGTTCAACTGTTCTCCATTGTGAGATAGCAATACAGGAAGTGACAGTTTATTTTTTAAATATTTTTAAGAAGTAACAAACGAACACGCCGGCCGTTAATTGGTCCGATGTTAACTGGTCACTGCAGCTCATAGACATCCACACGCAACCTCATATATGAAACTTTAAACTCCAAAAGGTCTTTTTTATAGTTTGGCGTGTAGTTTCGCTTCAAAACGACATACAATCAGATAAGTTTTTTTTAAAAAGGCTTGTATTCAAAGACAATACAGTCAATTATTATCAATTAATCAAAAATGTCTTTAAAGAATGTCTTTATGTAAGACGTTACAATCTCAAACAGTGTATAAATAAGTCATACCATACCATATCAACACCATATGAATATGAAGAATAACAGAACGCTGATAAATTTTCAATACATTTTTCTAAATAGTACTACGAGTACATAAAGTTACCTTGTATATGAAACTTAGAGCGTATATCGAAGCTGGCAGACTCATTCAGAGCGAATGTAAAGGGCGGTCCGTTCTCAGCAGAATCGTAGTCCTTAGCCGTCAGTACAACCACTTGTCCTGGAGGTTCGTTCTCGTACCAAATTACTGGCTGTGTCTGGAATACAAAGTAGAGTTAGTTACTTGTTTACGATTAGACTAGACTACGGCCCGTGACAGTGTCGCAGCATATCGCTAGAAAAACATTAGATTAGCATTGTATTTGACCTTCTGCGTATATGACGGTGAATATTAGAGGGGTAAGTCATGTTGTACTAGGTCAAATTTTTGCAAGAGAGGCAGGAATTAAATAGCTATATGCCTTGACTACCGCCGTGAGATTGTCGCCGTATATGAGTGACGAAACGACATAACCATTTTAATTGACCTCCGGAATATATGATTACGTACGTACCGAGAGGTGTAGCTGAACCAGAGTTTTCACCTTTACTAATCTTGTTCAAAGTTATTGCAGTATTTAAGTTTAACCATATGCATTTTTTAACCAGTGAATATCAAATTTAAAACCTATTCAGCAATTTTTTGATCGGCGAAAAAAAATAAATACTTAGCACACAAATAAATACTTTAAAAAAATAGAGATATTCATAAATCTCTATATATATTTATCTTTGACCTTTACTGTCAGTTACATTTTCGATATACAGATATACTCCTGTTAAATTTCATCACATGTAGTATGGATAAGCTAGAGGCAGTTCATCTGTTTATCTTAAATAGGAGAAGCAAATAAAAACTAAGTATATATCATGATAAAAGGACATGTCCTTGTATATGATAAATACGTTGTTATGAATAAACATTTTCTTCGTCATATTCCTCCGAAGATTTGCGCCTTCTACCCGGCAAATATACGAAATAACTAAGAACTCATACGTAGAATTTGCATGAAAAATTGACAATCGGGTATACCAGCTATCCCGACTGAAAGGGCGCTTATCCTGTAAGTAGGATACGGATTACTGAACATGTCGAGACACGTGTATTGATTGAAACACATGATTTTGCATGTAAACGTATGTATATGTGGATTCGAAGGTTTATTTAAAATCGGCAATTCAGATCATTCCTTAATCAGTATCGAAAGTTACAATACACAAATAAAAACTGACAGTATTAGACTAACAAATGTGAATAGGAACACAACGTGATCTGCTGCTTCGCGGCATCAAGATAGTATTGCAAAATCAAAGAAGACTGGAAAATCTAGTTGTAACTATGGCGTTTATCTAATATGTATCCTGTAGAATCCTGTATCCAACAACGTTGGTTGTTTTACTTTTTTCACTCAAATAATAAAATAATAACGTTTCACATTCATAGCCCCACACTAGGATTCCCTGTGTCGTGGGTGCCATAGACACACACAGAAACAAACACACAAAAACCCAGACCAGGTATATAAATCTAAATTTATCAATCAAATTTCTGCCCCGCTGGGAATCGAACCCAGGAGGGTCCTAACGGCAAACCATGTAAGACCATATTTACCACGGCGCCTTACGGGTCGTCAAAATGCATCGACAGAAGTCATGTAAAAATACTTTCAGAAATGTTGCGTAAAGACAATGGATACATCAACCACTGGATGTCGAACTTCGTACCACATATAGCTTCGAACGTCGAACGAAAACAAAGTTCCAAGTAAAACAACACCGAGAAGCGGTTTCCTTTGCGAATCAGCAATCAACATAAATTTGTATGTGCTACAAACTTAAACTTATTTGTTATTTTCTTTAAGACTAGCCTGCAACACTTTGAGAGCAAAAGCCATCAAGTACATAATTAACATCCTAGAAAACAGTGTTTATTCTGCGTTAAGCGTAAACTTTTTTCTACCCTCTTTTGTCCTGTAGTCGTAGTTTAAGTCTTGGATCTTTTGCCGCTTTTACAATTATTTATCTTGCTATAGAGACATACATTGATTAAAAATATCTTGTAGGTAAAATCGAAAGATATTTTTGATTGACGGAATGAGGATTATTTCACAACTTTAACGACATTTTATTTCCGATTTTAGATCTATCTAAATTCCTATGTGTAAAGTATAAGAAAATATTTAGTAGTACCCTCGTCACAGCTCCGTGACAGTCAAGAAAGCGTATGAAGTCGGATGATGAATATATCCTACCAAAAACATACTTCAATATTTAAAAAACATTGCATAGGAAAGTCTTTCGTTCTTGCGAAATGTTAAATTCCTGATAAGTTTCTAGTTTAATAGTGGTTTTATGTAAGTAAGTATATTGATAAAAATCCTAACAACCGAACTTTAGGTTTAATCTTTACTGGGGTTTTTGGTATTCAATGTATTAACGCGAGTATTAACACGAGGCTCGTCCTACAACTATTACAAACCCGTAGAATGTCGTGACGTCGTGCCAGTACTCATATTAAATTAATTTAGCAGAAAATAATAAGGCTTTAAATAAATTCTATCGTTCAGAAATTCCTATGGTAGGAAATATAGAGTATAACATAGTAGCCGTAATTGTATTTTCCAAGCCACATATAATTATAGTTATTTTTAAACTTTTTAATCCTTATCAACCCCTGTCGAAATCTATGTATCACTAGTTTTTAACTGAAACGGGTAGCGCTACTAATGGATATGGAAAAGTTAATATAAACTATCGTGAAGTTTATATTAGGGCTATCGATTAATGAAAGTTTCCAAAAGACAAAAATTTTATACAGTTCGTTTTACGTAGAAATATTTTTTATTAACCACAGTTTTAAATTTCACTATTTTCTTTAACATTAACAAGCCTAATAGGTAAATACCAATTTCAATCAGGTATTCTAATGCCTATTACTTCATTAAATTCTCAAGTAATACAAAAAAAATATGAATTTAAATGTGTCTAACAGAAAATATAATTGCCTGAATAAAAACAAATCCGAAATCAGATATGCTAGTAAAATGATGCAAAATTTTAATACAACTATTCAAGCATTCCTTTGATGTATTCAGAGACAGAGGTCAGGATAAACGCTCGTGACAGATGCAGAGGGCAGAGAGCGAAACCTCTTATTATTTCCGGTTTTTATTGTTCCCTGTCTGAATGATAAGTTGTTTTAAGCACTTGATATTATACAAGTTTAGTTTTTTATAGTCTTTTTAGGTAATCTTTTGATTATTTTATCGATTCTTGATTATGCATTTTACAAAAAAAATATTGTTTTACGTCGGGGTTAATCTGATAAAAACTTTCTTCCTATATATCCATGAATACTAGTACAAGTTGTGACATCACCCAGTATATAAAGTTCATTTTTGCTCCAGTAACTATCGCTAAATACAGTCAGGCTTCTTCCAAATTAACTTACATAATAACGTGTAGGACATGCAGTTCTAGACTGCATCGCGCAATGCTAGCCAACGGTAATGAGTTTCTCGAAACTCGCATACATTTAGTTGTTTATTTTTAATTACAAGCATAGTTGGTACCAAGTATGGGTGTAACAGACAATGATAAAAAACATCGTTAATGCGAAAAATTTCATTTAACTGGAAAAGAGTATTTCTATCACCGTTTTTCTGTTTTAACATTGCGTTATTTCTTAGTTTATTTACATTATGTATAATCGTTATTTTGCATTAATAAGTTTTTTTTTAATATAAATAAATAGCGTCCTTATGCAATATATCAATGTTACTGTTGTCCTTTTTCTTTGTCCATAAATAATTTTAAAAACGGTCCAAAACGCAACGTTTTGGATGAATGAATGCTTTTATACAATAATCTTAGGTTAAAGTGGTAGTCTTAGTCTTGAGTAGAATGTTCCATATAAATTGTTAACAAGCCTTAAATGTTTATTTAATTGCTTCAGCAAATGCTACAACTTAACGAAAAACCATAGACATTAAAGACAAAAAGCTTTAAAACATTTCAAATGACTTATTCAATTAGGAAGGGAAGTGTTGTGAAATGACTGTGGAATCAGAGGAAGCTCCCGAGAAGAAATGGTTTCAAAGATAAGAAACCGAAAGCCTACCGATTGGGGTATTTGCATAAAAAATTGACAGACCGAACCAAAGCGTTTGTACTTACAATCATTCTTAATCGCGAAATTCGAGAACGCTTTGAAATCTTTCTTTAGATCGGTGTAGGGTAACTAAGGGCTGGCTTCTGGGACCATTGTTTTTCAACGTGCTATAAAGGTAGTCAGGATAATTATTCTAAGGAGATTTACTTAGGAGGTTTCTCTTTATTTTGACGAGCGATTGTTTCAGGAATTAAAAATAAAGTCAAAACAGAATTTATAAAACACGCAAAATGTAAATGTATAAGCGGTATAAATAATTGGTGTTACCAAAATACGTATAAGCTGATTTATCTAACAAATATTTTTAACTAAGTCTCAAAATACTAAAACGAAGCGGAACGAATAATTTTATAAAACGATAATAAAACCCGTTCTCAAACGGAATATTTTAAGTCAAGAAACGATTTCATATAAATTTTTCATCTGAATTTCGTCAATTACGTCCCATTGACATTTGTCGGAGATACCTTCCTGAATTATTTGGACAGACTTGTTTTTTCATGGTGATTTTTCTTAAGAGTTTTATCGTTTATTTTTAAAAGAACAAATTTTCCTACTTATTACGGATCGTAATTACTATCCATTGTATTTCTGCCAACTGTTTCGTTTGAAATGCGTACCTTCAATTAAATGGTCTTTCTATTGTCTATTTTGATGGGGACCTAACTTCACAAAGTAATATCCAACAGCTGACCGTACAGCAATTATAAGAGTTACTACACTAAAACCTAATACAACCCTTATTTAACTTAATTGTGAATGGGAATCTCACCAACTAAAGAACGTATTAAGATTTCTAACATCAAAAACACAACATTTTTACGAAGCAAGTCTGCTATACCGATAATTATGAACGATCAAACTTTCAAACGATGAATAAGTCTCTATAACTAGGATCAAATACAAATTTATTTATTTATTATCTGTCATGCAATCATATAAAAATACTGTTTGGTTTTTTAAATTATGTTGATAAAGATCTAATCTAGTACAGATACTGCTTTATTTGCAAAACCTTTTACCTCAATTTATGACAAACAAACTTTTTCTGCATTTTTCACATACTAAGAAAAAAGTAGAGCAGGAAATCTAGTCTAAAAATGTTTTGTAATGTACTTGTGACCTTACATTAGTCAAAAAAGGCGCGTTGTCATTGATATCAGTTAGTTCCAAGATTACTTCCGTCGTTGATCTCAAACTGTCTGATCCTAACTTCCCTCCATGGTCAGCCGCCATTATTAAAATCTGCCATCTTGTGAAGCCAGAAGGTTGATCTCTGTCTAAAGGCTTGGTAAGGCGGAGACAACCATCATTGTCTATCTGAAGAAACTCTTTTTGTTCATGCTTCACTAAAGAGTAGACTATGTCTTGGGGTTCGTTGCGATCCAAGTCAGGGTCATAAGCCTCCACCTGTGAAAATGTACAGGATAAAAACCACTGAAAGTACATATACCTAAGAATAGAAATTTAGTAACTCATTACTATGCATTGAAATCAATACTTGATATTCTGACAACCATTTAACAAACAGGAGCTTAGTTTTGTAGTCTATTAGTCTAGCTACTATTTACTATACAACGCTTAAAAATGGTACGAGCAATATAACTTATTTATATCTTATAACAATTTTGTGTAATTCTAATCATACTTGGACGGATAAATAGTAAATACGTTGGCTCACCTTAACTACACATCCTTCATAGAGCTTCTCTTCTTCAATAGTTTTGGTGTAGTTCGCCAAAAATACAGGGGGATTATCATTTAAATTCTCGATTTTAATGAGAACTTTTGCGTAGTCTTCGTATTGACCGTCGAAAGCTCTTACATCGAGACTGTAGCTAGTTATATTTTCGTAATCTAATTCGTTGTTAACTCGAATTTCACCAGTGAAGTTTCGAATGACAAAAGCGTCATATGTATTTCCCGCCACGATGCTATATGTTACAACCGAAGCTGAAATATTCATAGTTAACGTAAGAAAAAAAAAATCAATAGCTTCATCAGGTTAGTGACAGAAAAAAAAACATGAATGTTCGAAATAGGGTAATGAAAAAAGAACTATATCATAACTAACAAATAGCTCACTTTACCTGTGTCAATATCCACTGCGGTGATTTGTGTGACAAGCTCATTAATGTTTGCGTTTTCAGCTATCGACTCGGCAACATACGTGTCTTGAGTGAAATGGGGCGGATTGTCGTTTTTATCGGCGATCTCTATAAGGAATACCTGCTGCCCAGCATTATGTTTACCGGGAATTAAAGCTGACTCAGAGTTATCCGTCGCAATTATTTTAATGTTGTAAAAACTTCTCTCTTCTCGATCAAACATTTTTAAAGTTGTGATGTTTCCTGTTATGCTGTCAATTGCAAATGGGTCTGATGGGTCTCCTAGTTCGTAAGTAACTTGATTATTAGCTGACGTACCGTCAGCATCAAAAGCTCTAACTTGCATCACAGGTGTTCCAGGTGGTTCATTTTCTAACACACTTCCTGATCTGATTTCACTGAAAATTGGAATGTTGTCGTTGACATCTTCAACTTCTATTTGAATAATCGTTTCAGCTGCTAATTTATAGTTGTTCTGAAATGATGAAAGATTACAGTAATTACATACATTTATTCATTCAAGAAATACCCAAAATTTAAGTTCATGTAACCTACCTGTATTCGGACAGTTAAAGTGTAATCAGTTATTTTTTCGTAATCTAAATGGTTTCCAAGCTTAATATATGCAGAATCAGCTTCTGGTTCCAAAACAAATGTGTGCCATTTATTTGTTTGTTCCGTTTGACCCATCACTAGTTCAAACTGCAGTTTCTTCTCTTCAGGAATATTGGACCTTTAACGATAAAAAATATATAAATATTTTGCATAAAATAAATAAATAATGGCATAAATAATGTTTGACGACCCGTATGGCGCCGCGGTCAACGCGCGGTCTGGCGTTCCGAGGGTCCTGGGTTCGATTCCCAGCGGGGCAGAAATTTAAATGATGAATTTAGATTTCTGTACTCGGTCTGGGTGTT